>CAODLS011484847.1:0-15468 GCA_948243855.1 Flueggea neowawraea | reverse complement strand
CTCCACGCTCTTTCTCCTCTCCTTTGTGCACCGTTTCTTCGACGACGACTTCGCTTTCTTTCTTCTTGCGCGTAGCGGAGACTCGCGGGATGACGTGTCCGTCGAGAAGCTTCGAGAAGAAGACACTAACGTTTCGGTTTCTTCTTCGTTTCTGACGTCATCGTTTTCGTCATCATCGCAATACTCGCTGCTGAACAATCCACTCTCAGGAGACGAAGTGCTGACTCGATTACGAGGTGTCGTTTTCTTCTTTCTGGACCGTCGCTTTCTGCGTTCCGTATTTGTTGGAGGAGGGGGCAGTGCCAGTGGCGGGAATAAAACGTCGTCATTTTCAGAAGCGGATGAGTTGTAGATTTTCTTACGAGGAGACGCGTCGTCGTAGATTTTGGCGACGACGTGCCACTTGTCGTGTTTCTCCCAGTGGAACTCCGGAGTGGGAGGTGATCGGGTGTGGTCGGTATCAGAGAGGACGCAACGGGAGGACGATCGTGATCTGAGACCACAGCCCATGGAAGTGAATGCGGAGGATACGTGGCGTTTAAAGGAGGAATGATGGGGTTTGGGAGGTGGTGCAGGAGGAGGGAGATGGAGAGAGTTGGGGTTGACTGGAGGAAGTCTACAGAAGGAAGGGACAGGATTGGACGGGAGAGAGGAGGGATATTTGGAGCGGCAAGATTGGAATGATGGGATCACTCGAGAGAGCTTCAGCTTAAAACGTTTAGCCATTTTTACTTTCTCTAGGGTTGGAGAGCCTTTGCAGGTCAAGGATTATCATAAACTCTTTTTGTGAGGGAGGAGAAGGGTTTATATATAGAGAGAGTTTTGGGAATTGCATGCCTTTTGTTTAACTTAAATAATTGCCGATTGTTCAGAAAATGCATTTTCAGGTCCAATTCTACTTTTTTGTTGACCAAATATGGAGATTTCTTTTTTTTTTTTTAAGTGTCGCAAAAGTACAGTAAGTAATTAATTCATTAAAGGAACCAAGGTAAGCAAAAGTACAATAAGATATAAATGATATTAGAAAGGCAATACTTGCAATAGATGTGGAGTTATTACAAAGTTTAATTTGTAAATTTATATGATTTATAGTGTAAAATAATCACTTTTAGTAATCCTCTGCTAAAGACTTTAATATGTTTATAATTGATTCGGATCAACAGGCTATAATAGAACTTGGAGGTGTAGTAGGGGATTGTGGGTAACTTATGAGATAAATTCAAGATGTAACTGTCGTAATGTATCGAGACTAACAAATCAGGTTGTTCACTTATTACAAGGATATTTGGTTCTATATTTTACTCAATTTGGTGATAGTTGTCTTGCTTAGAGTTCATTATATCGACTTTAGAAAATGACGTAACCGACAATAATTTATGAAGTTGCTCCTTCTATAAAAGAATAGTTTCTTTTGATAATTCAATTATGTTTGAAACCAACAAATGGCTTCGTACCTACTTAAAAAAACAAATGGCTTCTCATATAAACCATTCTCCATCGTGTTTTGCAACAATTTAAGTAACCACACATTAGCGGACGTACAGTTTATTGACGTAAATTAAAGAAATTGTTGAAGTTTCTTCGGAAGGAAGCTCTACCTCTACGCAAAATGAAAGCCGCCTCCCAAGAAAGGGGTATCCAGAACTTAGTCTTAAACCTGTATACAAAAAGTCCGCCTCAAGATTCCAAGATTACCATCTATCAAGGTCTATTTCTGCAAACGTCGAACTGAATGATGATGATCATGATCCAGGTGTATCCAGCCCAGCCGTCCACCCTCTAGCTAGCTAAGCTAGTTGATGGATTCTTCAACAAGATAAAATCACTGAAGACTACTACACGTGGAGCCTCTCTCTTTTTTCACCTAAATAGTCAATCAACCAAAAGATTATTCTATTTTACATTCTTTTGAATAGGCATTTAAAATTTGAACTAAAATCGATAAATCGAATTAGAATTAAATCAGGTAAAATTGATTAAAATTAAAATCGAATTAAAATCGGAATCGGTCGATCAAAATTGAATAGTTGGGGTTTAGGTTTCGGTTCTATTCCTCTAGAACTGGAGGTTCGAATCTCCATTCCCTCTTTTTTTTTTTAACTCTATAAATACATCAACCTTATTCCTACTAATTTCACACCATTTCTTTTCTCTTAAAAATTTATTTTACTATAAATTATTCTTATTAATTATTTATATATTTTATTATTATAATTACATTTTTTATATTTTTTAAAGTTATTTTTTGTAATTATATTTTTT
Organism: Flueggea neowawraea; assembly: GCA_948243855.1. Taxonomy (NCBI): domain Eukaryota; kingdom Viridiplantae; phylum Streptophyta; class Magnoliopsida; order Malpighiales; family Phyllanthaceae; genus Flueggea; species Flueggea neowawraea. Next base: position 13,206 of record CAODLS011484847.1, on the reverse strand, counting down.
AAATTTCTTCTATTTTTTACTATAATTTAATTTAATTATTTTATTATATTTAATAAAATTTATTAAGTTTTTTAAAATTATGTGATATAATTATTATTAAAATAATTAATTTATTTGAAAATAATTAAAAAAATTGGAATACAATATATTATTAGTACTATAATTAATTATTGAATATAACAAAATTTACAAATTGAAAAAAAATTGATAAGATAAAATAGAGGATTAAAAATAAAATTTAAAAAGAAAACGAATTAGAACCAAAATTAACAATTAAATCGGTCAAAACTAATCAAAATCAAATCAAAAACTAAAACAAACTTGTGAGAACTATGATTTAGTTCCGGCTCTTTCATTCCGGCCAAACCAGCAACAAGTCTGCTCTTGGGAGCCAAAGTCAAAAAGGCTGTGACAAATTGGTATCTGAGCGTTCGATTTACATGTTTTTGTCTTCACTATAGCTTCCTAGTTTATTGCAAACATGTGGAAATATATATTACCCCATGCAAGACTTGCTTTTACTTCTGCTCCCAAAGATAAATAATGCACTTTGGACTTTGAAGGAGCGTTATTGGAGCCATCCTGATTAACAGTTGTTTTATTTTCAATTTTGAAAACAAGGATTGGGTGAGTTAAGATGAGCATTTTGCACAATTAGGACTTGGTTTTAATTATACCTTTTAATGGTAAGTATTGTATGCTTAATTTATCAATAATAATTGAATGGTAGGAACTCTTTTTTCTTAAATTAACTACTGAATCCAAAAAAGATTTAATAGAATATATATTCTTGGTTTTGTTTTTATTTATAAAAATTAAAAAAACTGCTTCTAGTGATAAAATTAAAAAAGTGTGACAGCCACTTTAGACCGGTGGATGTTCTCTGTGCGAGGTTTTGAATTTAACTTTCTATAGATTAAAATTTTTAGGCCTTACATAATAGACGTGATGTTAAGATTGATTCCCTTTAAAAAAAAAAAAAAAAAAATAATTCTCTCTCCCAAGGCCTGCTGACCATATGAACGGTAATATCAGTTAGAGTTTGTAACGAGAATAGACAGATAAATATGTGGTCAAAAAAGAGACGAAAGCAGCTATTGTCACCTCCATTTTTCATCACTACCATCAGTATATAATATTGCACCACTTGCATAAAAGCAAGCCAAAAAAAAAAAAGGAGCCTAGCCTTTTTTTTTTTGTTGTTCTTTTTCTATCAAGCGACTGGACTCGGAGAGCTCAAGAGAGAGAATCTGATATGAAGGAACACATGGTGGTGGTGGGGATCCAATGAAACAAAATAATACATGCATGCAAAATGTCTACAACTTTATTCTATGCCCTTTTCCATGGGGACCAAAAAAGAAATTGCAATAAAATGAAAATGGGTCATTAATTTTAGCCTGAAAAGCTTCTTTTACACTCTTGTATCTCCAACATTTGCTTCTGCACATCTCTGAGGCTCAGTGATTCAGATTTGCATATACTTGCTCGCTTGCTCCTGAATCAGCTGTCGCCTCTCTCTTGAGTCTTTTGAACGTTTAATCAAACTGGTCACTTTGTTATATCATCTCACGACACTAAGTGGCTACGCTTTTGATGATGTGCCAAGAAACGTCTTACACTTCGGTTTTTTTCTTTTTCTTTTTTAGTTACTAATAATCAGATACTTCTTTAAAAAAGTCAGATATTTATACTACGATGCAACTCGGAAACGTATCACTTTTTGTACTTCTGGTTTATACAATCTATGCAATCTACTCTATTTATTTATTTTTGGAGCAAAAGGGGGGTCATGCCCGTGTTCATTCATTAGCAAGTACGTGATCTAGCAACACTACTCAAATCGTCTACGAACAGATAATTCAGTCCCTGAGGAGGACTATCAAAAGCAGTAAAACAATTACTACAAGAACCACCGTTAGATAACCAATCAGCACAAGAGTTAGCACAATCAAATTTGCAACCCCTCGATGTTAAAGATGATTTCATTAAACTAATTGAAAGAGTTACTTGAATTTAACACTTTCGGAAAAAACTTCTTCTTTTTTTCTTCCTTTTTTGGATAAATTAAAAACTACTTCCTTTCGACAATAATACTATGCTTATTTCAATTCGGTAAAAAAAAAACTATGCTTACTTCAGAATATATAAAATGTTCATCGGCTCATCGCAAGACATTCAACAAATAAGTTACAAAAATTTTCTGGTTCAAAAAAAAGGTTACAAAATTTTAGTATGCATTTTGATCTTATATTAGTCCGAAAAGGGATGGAGCCTAGTACAAACTCCAAATGTTGAATGCGGATGGCCTCCGTGACCATGAGCTAGCCAGCGGTGGAGGAATGGACTTCATAGAGGAAGTGATGAACAAAATATGAGCCCATCTTGCTACTCCCTTACATCAGAAACTGGAACCCATTTTAAGAACAAGCTTCATTTCTTTCGGCTCAGGCGCTCAGCATTCTTAGCCCATTCAATGTTCTAAAGATCTTGCGCTAATTACATAAGCAGCTGATTCCTTAAAAATCAAAACGAGATAATTGTCCCGAAATTATAGCTTTACAAGTCTGTGTAGTTTTTATATTTTACAAGCTCAAGTTTACATTTTATATGCTAGGCTGAAAAAAAAACATAAAACAACTTAAAAATAACTGGAAAACCAAATTGGATAGTTTTTTTTTGTTGTTTTTCAGTTATTTTTTTGTTGTTTTTCTTTGTTTCAGTCTGAAGTATAAAATATAAAATATTATTTATAAAATATAAAAGTTTGAATATTTGTTTTTTGATCGGAAAAATGTAATTTTTAGTTCTAAAAGAACATAGGTCATATTTTCCTCAAACATCTTTCACCTGTTCCAAAACAGATGAGGCCTCTTCGCACTTGGCAGCTTCATCAATTCGTGCCTTTGTGAATTGTGATCGATTGCTATAATATTTGATAATTATCAACTTTTGAACATACAAAACATTTTATATACACCCACTAACCCATTACACACATGAATCTGATCTCTCTTTGACTTTTTAATCAGATGTAATATTCAATTTAAATTTCTCTTCCCACTATTTTACAATCTTCAAAGCACAACTGGCAATCTTCAACTTGCCAATTATATTCAACATAATTGAACTATAATAGTTGTCTTCTTTTCGTCCCTACCGAAGCAATCATACTTTATTTTGATTTGTCTTTTTTCAAAATATACGAATCAGAGTTTATTTTATTCTGTACAATGTAAAATATATATAGACATTTGAATTGTCTTCTTCGAAGGTTTCATGTTGGCTCTTCAAAATGAATGAATAGACAATTAATTAACTTGGAGTTACTGATGGAGAGTTGAAGACTAAAATCTGTCTTCTTTGTATATCCTGACGTTATGATCCTCATCTTCGTCTCGTGGCCTCAGTAAGTAAATGGATCAACATTTCGTTTACTTCCAATTCTTGACTTTTGACGAGACGACGGCGTGTACCGATGTGGACTTCAGACATTGCATGCCCGTTTGTCAACTTTAGAAGCATGGGGATCCTTAAATCTTGGTCCCAACAAAATCCAAATTGATCATGTTGATGCAGATCATTTCCGTTGACAAATATTGTCTATTACCATTCTTTTTTTTTTTTTTTGCATATTTACAAGGAAAAAACGTGAATGTATTTTAATTTTAAATTCATTTTTAGTTTTTTATTATAATTGATAAAATCATTACAAACCTTTAATTACTTAAAATACCAAAATAAATAACTCAAAGAAATGCTCAAATGACAATGATTAAGGGATTGATAAAACTTGTGCAAAGTTGCATGTTCAAACCCTCAAAGCGTAAAATTTCTTTTAGTTAGTTCTAATGTCTCCTGAAACAAATGGAAATTAGTCAGGTAGATTGAACCGTAAAATAAATATAAAACACGAAAACCTAATGGTTAGGAGAAATAAATTATGAAATATATGAATGAGAAAGTAAAACACGTATATAGTAACATAAAAGAATACTTTGGTGGTTTTAACTGTATCTAGTACTAATAGCTAGAAAATAATGCAAGAATCCACCAAGGTTTTCGAGGTCCATGTCAAATTTGTGCTTTTCTTCTTCTTTTTTTCCAAAAAGAAAAAGAACTACATATATTCAATTAATGTATTAAATTTGTGGCCTCACTTCGTGGATTAAGAACAGGATCTAGGTAGTAGCCACTACGGCACTATCCATCCACAACAACAATACATGTAATTGATTGTGTCTAATTTTGATACTTCCTTAGTGCATCACTTTTCAACTTTCCTTACAACAAAGATTAGATGGCTACAGCTAACGTCAAAAACTTTGATCTGCACCTGAAAATAACCTCACCTTTACCGGAAGATAACATGTTGCTTTCTCAGTTGAGTCTGTTTTTTGTTAATTTAAGAGAATAATATAGATTCTTGTTGGCTTAACAAACATCTTCTTGTGTTGACACAAACCAGCTCGTTGCCTAACCATATTAATGATATTGTTTTCCATGTTTATTTTAGTAATTTATCCAATTTACTAAACTACATCATGCTTTTTTTTAAAAAAAAAAGACAAACTAGAATAATTAAGGTGGCAACAGAACTATTAGTTTTTCATCCATATCAACTGCCTAATTAATTTTGTTATCTGTTAGACCGAATATGTCAATTTTATGTAACATCTCAAGTCAACAACTAAATTGAATTACGTATTGCATCATGATAATGAGGGATTTATTTTTTGGATAAATATCATGACCACTGATCGATCTGTTTATCGTCAACTTGATCCAAAATTATGTTAAGTTAAATTATCTGTAGATAAATAAAGGAAGAAATTTATTTATTAACCAAATTAACTATCATGTACTTGTCTTAGAAATTAATGAGCCGTGATTAAATGCTGTTATAATTTGTTTTTCCTTTTTCACCATGGAAGCAGCGAAGGATAGCCGAGGTTGTGGCACAGAAGTCTGGCAGATTTGGTTGACCAAGACACAACCTTGGTAGGGTTGGCAGTCTTATCCGAATTAAACGATCCAACCACATCGTTATGGCCAACTTGCCTTCAAATAAGGTTATTATGTCGGTATTATCAAATCCCAGATTTTATTTCACTACCAAAACCAACTGGCATTTTTATGCCTAACTTGACCTGGTTTGCTTTGATCAATTGAATACTTTTTTAATTCTATCGAGTCCAAAAGAGGAAGTAGAGACTAGAGATATCAAATATCTTTTTTCCTTTTAATTAATACCAACAAGCGTCGGAACCACAAGCTTCTGTCAATTTTGGGGTTTACTTTTCCTTGCCCACGTCTTTGTCTTTCTTGTGCTATTTAATACAGGAGACATTGGACAAGAATTTCAATGTGAGTGTGTGTTACCAGTGAGGATTAGCATAGATACTCATATAGAGTCAGATTTTTTTGTAACTAAAAATTACTTGAGAGTCCAAAAATGGTGTCGTCAATGGAGATGGGTGGTGGTGAAGACCATGGAAAATTCAACAAGTATGCTGCTGCATGTGCCATAGTCGCTTCTATGATATCTATCATATTTGGTTACGGTAAGTTCTCTTCCTTCGGTGGATTTGTTTTGTGCATTTGAAAATGGTTCAAAATCATTATATGGAGTCTGGAGATTCTTTCTTGCTTTCTGATCTCATGATGAGATATTTATATTTTGTTGATTGTGTTTTTGTTCTTGAATTAATGATACACCTATTTACAAGTCATACGATACCTGTACTAATTCGATTTGAGCTGACTAATGATATTAAAAAACTCTTCAAGTTTAAAATAATTACAAGATCTTTATCTAGAAATATTAGTTTTTCCAATTTTTCTAGGCTACCTTTTTGCTCTCAGTGAGTTTTATCTTGACAAAGATCAGGGCAAAAAAAAAAGTTTTATCTTGATAACCGAACATTAAGATAAACATGGATCTATTTACCAATAATCATAACATTTGGCAATTTTTTTCTTTGATAAGTAACATTTGGCAATGTTAATTAAATGAAAATATATATTCAGAAAAATAAAAGAAGATCAAACATGAATATTAATAAATTTAAAACTACATCACCTTTTTTATTCCAGTCAGAGGTATTTTAAATTACAAATCATGAATCTTCATAAAAGTTCCAAGATTTTTATCACACGTTAACGTTACAATTTTGAATTTCTCACATGAATCTTTTTTCCAGACACTGGTGTGATGAGTGGAGCCATGCTTCATAAAAGACGAGCTCAAAATCCATGACACACAAGTGGAGATTCTTGCCGGAATATTCAACATATTTGCTTTATTTGGTTCTCTTCTTGCCGGAAGAACCTCCGATTACATCTGAAGACGTTACACAATTGTGGTGGCATCTATAATATTCATGATTGGCTCAGTTCTAATGGGATACGGTCCCAATTACGCCATCCTGATGCTTGGAAGATGCATTGCAGGAATTGGTGCTGGCTTCGCCCTGATGATTGCTCCAGTATACTCTGCGGAGATCTCAGCACCTTCGTCGCGAGGCTTCCTCACATCGCTTCCTGATCTTGGCATAAGCATTGGAATCTTACTTGGTTACGTATCCAACGTTGTGTTTGGAAAATTGACACTGAAACTCGGTTGGAGGATGATGCTTGGCGTCGCAGCTGTACCATCCCTTGCTCTGGCATTTGGGATTCTAAAAATGCCAGAGTCTCCAAGGTGGCTGGTAATGCAAGGCCAATTAAGAAAAGCTAAAGAGGTCTTGTACAAAGTGTCTAATTCCAAGGAAGAAGCCGAAATCCGTTTTCACACCATCAAAATAGCCGCTGGCATAGATGAGAATTGTATCGAGGACGTTATTATTCCTCCAAAGAGTACCAGCGGGAAAGGCGTTTGGAAATATAATTATTAGCCCAGTATTAACATACAACATACACATACACCATACAGTGCGTTCGGGAAAGGTCGCTAGTTTTTGTAACATTATTAGCGACGTGTTTGACAATAGTGGAGCAACACCATGGAGAGAAAATCTTGTGGGCACTAAGTCTTAGTATTGCATCAACATACACATTTGTGGCTTTTTACAACATTGGACTTGCACCAGTGACATGGGTCTACAGTTCGGAGATTTTCCCGTTGAGGTTAAGGGCACAAGGGTATGCAATTGGTGTAGCTTTGAGCAGGCTCATGAATGCAACCATCTCTATGACTTTCATTTCACTTTATGAAGCAATCACAATCGGTGGAGCCTTCTTTATGTTTGCCCGAATCGCGGTTTTGGGTTGGTTTTTCTTCTATTTTCTTTTCCCGGAAACTAAAGGAAAGTCCCTTGAAGAAATGGAAGAGCTTTTCAGTACGGGAGTTGGGTCTCAGAAGGTTGTGGAAGTTCAGAAACCAATTAGTAATGCTAATTAATGTAGTAGATTATGAAACTAATTTATTACAGCATGATCAGTATGTGATGCGTAGATGAGTTTTAATTGTAAATGTGTGTTTGAAGTTTTGAGGGACTTGATAAGCTAGCAAAATAAGATGCCCTCTTACCATCATCTTGCGGTGAACAAGAATCAATCAAGTAAACACAAATTGTAAAAAAAATAATAATAAATAGAGAATTCTTAATTATACTTGGTATATAATTCTGCTCATACACTAAACGAATCAGAATTCTTAAAATATGTTCTGATATATTCTGATTGGTTTGGTGTGTAATAGCGAAATCCTGCTTTTGCATTTTGGTTTCACTGATAAGAAGATAATTAGTTGACGAAAAGAAATAAATAAATAGATTGAAGAGTGCTAATCTTGATTAAGTATCAATCACTGCTTAAAATAAGTACCCAACCAGGGGGAAAAAGGAGAGGTTGAGGAAGGCCATTAAAATAAGAAAGAAAATCGATGAATATATACGTACATACAAAGCTTGACAAAATTTCAACACTCTCCATGATCTACACTCTAATGGGGCTTAAAATATTTGTTCACACAAAAATCACACTAGAGAGGGTGAGTAGAGTGATTGAAACTTTCTTTCTATATTTTGTTAGTCAACTACTAGGGGTGGGCATAAGGCCTGGCTAAGGCATGATTTTCAGCCCAATCGACCGATTTGGCCCGGTTGATCGGGCTGGGTACTTGGCTCAAGCTCGCTTATTCAAAAGTGATAATTACGTCATACATCCTAAAAATTTTGCAAATTTTGCTTTGGACAGACTGAGTATGTTTATTACAAATATATTTTATAATATTTAGTCTGTATGGTTGTAAGTTTTAGATTCACGGATATAATTTTTCAATTCATGGACTCTTGTTTATATGTGTTTATATTTATTTACATTCGATCAATACATAAACAAATATAAACAACATATAAACAAATATATAGGTAAGACGTGTTCTCTCGACATATAAACAAATATAAACTCCATAAACATGTAATTTTAAAAAATTGGTTTAATAGCGTGTGTAATTTTGAAAAATTTGCCAAAATATTGAAAGTTGGCATGGTGAATTCATAATTTATGTATCTCAATAGCGTGTATATGTAATTGGCCCTATCCAAAAAGGTCAGGCTGCCCACATGCCTATATATAATATATATATATAATATTACGGGTTGAACCGAGTCTATTTTTGGCAAACTCAGGCCCGATCTAAAATTTACTTCGGGCCAATTTTTTTGTCCAACTTGGCCTAACGGGCTAAAAAATCCAATCCATATCCTGATATTAATAGGGTCAGGTTCAAGCTAGCTCATGGGTCGGGCATCAACTACCAAGGTTACTGATTGACTGCCAGGCTTGGTTTTGTCCTGGACCAAAATTAAACTTTGTTCCTTCATACGTTAGTCAACTAGTAACTTTGGTGGATTGACTTTTAGGACTTTTTCTTAACTAATTTAATCTTGTTCATCTTTAATATTTTGTTTATCATTAAAATCAATTTAGGACTTATAAAATAATTCAATAATCTCTTCCTTTTTAATGATGGTGTTTTGCCTTATTCTTTTTCTATTTCAAGGAAGTACAAAAACTTTGATGAAGGGTTTTTAATCCTTGTCATATAATTAATTCAACACAATATATATAAATTCATAAGATTTCAGAATTCATTTCAAATTCATGCACTTCTCTCCCCTTTTTGTCATTATCAACATCAATACTTTTTAAGAAATTTCTTCCCCTTTCTTATGCAAATGATGAATTTAGTTCCATGAAAAATCTCTTTTTTTTAAGTGTATGACATAACCAAAATGAATAATTTCTCCCCTTTTTTTTGTGTGAATAAAACGAATTTATGCGTAGTTTTTTTAACTCCCCTTTTTATATATTCAAAAAAGAGTTGATGCAATTTTTTTGTCAAAATTAAAAGCATTTTTTCTTCTTCGCTTTTGTTTTTCAAAAGCTCCAACAAATGTTATCACAACAACTTCGAATATATGTAAAAGATTTTGAATCTATTACTCTAACACTCTGTTTGGGAGAGGGGTTGGAATAGATTCGAAGTGTTAGTATTGGATTGGATTTGACTGGAATAGATTATAAAAATTTTAACTTGTTTTGGACGAATTGATTGTAAAGGATTGTAAATGAAAGGTTAATAAATAATTGTTTTTGTTTAGAATGAAAAGATTATGATGGGTTGAGTAATTATATTCCAAATTTGTCCATGTGATATTAGATATTGCTGCATACTTTTATTTATTTTTTTATAATTTAATTTTCTATCATATTGTGAATTAATAATGAACAATTATATAAACATTTTCAGATAATCTGAATAAAAAATAAAAAATAACTATTAAATATTAAAAAGTATAATGTATCAAATTATGAATAAAAAAATGCTTTGATATGTTTGATTCTATCAAAGAAATAATTGAAACATTATTAGTCCAAACACCTAAAAAAAATGAAAAATGCAATGAAAGAGCGTGTGATACCTTGTGAACGAGAGAAAATACAAGAGTTCATAACTTTAGGCTGAAATAGAATTAAGGGTAAAATAGGAATTAAAATAATAAGTTAAGGTATAATTGACCTCACAAAATATTTTTCTTCCCTCCCTCCATCAAATTCATGGTAATACTCAAAATTGGAGTGTTACTAACCTCATCAATTTTAATACAAATATTAACCTTTCAAAACCCTTCAAATCCCTTCTATCAATCCCTTCCATTTGTCCCAAATAAATATCAATTTTTTTAAACCTCTCATAACCATTTCATTCCATTCCAATTAAAACACATCTTCTAAACACAGTGTAAAGATAAACATCATTTACCACAGCCAATACTAATTAAGAAACTCATTTGCATAAATTCAAAACTAATACTTTATGCAAAACTATCAATTGCCATCAAAATCAATTGCCAACTTATAACAATCAACATGCCTGATAAATTTCAAATGTTATGCATAAAACAAGAATATAAAAACAAGAAGCTAAATTAATTAAAGTTGTGAAAAGAATGAGGCTACCTACAAAACTGTAAGGCATATATTTGTCTCTTCATTTCTTGATGGTGAACTTTCATCTTCTCTTCTCTTCTCTTCTCTTCTCTTCTTTCCAAGTGTTTTTTTGTTGTCTCTTCCTTTGACTCCATTGCATTCTTCTTCTTTTTCATCACTTTTTTTTTTATTTCTTGAGTTTCTTTGAATAGAACTTCATTTCTTCATCATCTTCATTATCACTACTTGAACTCTCACCATTTTCGTCATCTTGAATATGTTTATAAGCTTTTAAGGCCTTGTCATACTTGGGTCTTCTATTTCTTGACCTTAGCACAATCTCATAAATAATAAGTGAGTCAACTAGTGTACTAAACTCTATAAAGTTCAAGTCCTTTGACTCCATTGTGGCTGTAATGGTTGCCTCCTATTCGTTTGGCAAAGATCTCATTATTTTCTTCACTCTTATCATAACTAGTGATTGGTTTTCCAAGTGAACCAAGACCGCTAGTGATCTCAACAATCCGGTTTTGCATACTTGTGATGCATTCTCCATCCTTCATTGATCATGTAACAATATATTGACCTTTGTTTCCTTGACTTGAGTTATATCTTCATCAGTAAATTCTAGCATCTCATATGTTTTCTTTACATTTTCATAATAATATATTCTATTGTGATCTTCTTGATTCAAAACACAATACAAGAGTTGAGTAACCTTGGAGTTTAAATGAATAGACTTTCAATCTTCATCATTTAAATCTTCGTACTCCTTAGGTGTGTTATCTTCATTCTTGGGAATTTTAGGATCAAGAACAATCACCTCCCAAAGCTTTATATTATACACTTGTATAAAAATAGACATCCTTTTCTTCCATGAAATAAATTTAGAATCATCAAATAAATGAGGGATGTAAGAAGAAGCACTAGAAACACATGTAAATTGAGGATCAAAATCCATTTCTTCTATGCGGATCTTTTCTCAAGACGGTGAAGTCTTCAAAAGTGAGACCCACTCTGATACAAATTATTAACACAAGAATCACCCTAAAGGGGGGTTAATAAAGTTATTGAAACTTTCTTTCGATCTTCTATTAATCGACTACCAGGGTCACTGGTCGACTGTCAGACTTGGTTTTGTCTTAGACAAAAATCAAACTTTGGTCCATCATTTGTTAGTCGACTAGTAACTTTTGTGGATCGACTTCTATGCCCAAAACTTGACTTACAGTACTGTTTCTTAACCAATTTTATTCTGTACATTTCTAATGTTTTGCTCATCATCAAAATCACTTTAGGACTTGTCAAATAATCCAACAACATTCTGCCATATTCATGTCATTTCCGGGTTCTGATTATTGAAGGGCTATAGGACAGTAATATTTAATTTGCTTTGGTCCAAAATTTCATCAGCTATTTCAGATGAAATCTTTTTTTTCCCAGTTTGTCTGTTTTTGTTTTTGATGTTATAAATTGTTACAAATCCATTGACTTCTAAAAATAGTGTAATTAACTTAGTAAATCAAGCCCACAAGAAAACTTACAAGCAAGGACAGTCTTGTTCCAAATTCTTATAATTTTCATTTTCTCCACATATTTCCTTTAATTTTCACCATCCACTATTATAGACCTTACCTGAGAGAGAAAAACAAACCGGAAGTAAAGTAAATTAGTCTAGATCAATATTCTAAGCCTTTCTTTCATACTCTTTTCAATCGTTTTCCTTTTTTCTCTTAATAAAAAGAAACATTAATACTTGTTTTCAGTCTTTGTAAACTAAAATTAAGAGGAAACTTTGTCCAAGCATTGACAAAGATGATGGCCTTGAGACTGTTCTTGAGGTTCCAATTCCTGAAGAAATGTTCACTAGCATGGGCAGCAATGTCACATTACGGGCACAGAACATGCTCACCTGGACGAAGGCTCAAACTTCTGATAAATGGTCACAGCCAGTCATTGCTGGTCGACTTAACGAGCTTAGATTCTTGCTCTACATGGTTGGATCTCCTCTTATTCCTCTTCAGGTTCAAGTTGGGCGTTCTGTTAACAAACCTGTCAAAGATTGCTCCATTGTAAGAACTTTTTTCTTTTTGAAGCAACATTTTGTGAAAAGCAGTAAATTTCGATGTATTGATAATTTGGGCTAATGACACTTTTTACCCAAAAAATTGGACCACCTTCAACCATTCGCTCATACAATGTCTACATGTAGTTAAACGTACGAGATCACGTATAGATGTTACAACGTCAAAAGTGATCTAATTTTATAACGGAGAGGATGAAAGTAATTCACTTTTGTAGCAACAGAAGAACGATTTAGACAAATCTTCATTATACTAAAAGAAATGTCCTAAACTAATAATTTTAGAGTTAAATTGTACATTTTTCCCTTATAATTTTCACAAATAATGGTATTTTCTTTTTTTATTTCTTCCTTGTTTAGCAAGCCTCAACCGCGAAATACATAGTGCAACAATACATGGCAGCGACAGGAGGACAAGCTGCATTAAACGCAGTGCACAATATGTGTGTGACAGGGGAAGTAAAAATCAGTGCATCAGAATTTCACCAAGCAGACCAAACTATAAACGTAAAAAGCACTTCCGAAGCCGGGGGCTTTGTGCTTTGGCAGAAAGATCCGGACTTGTGGGTGTTGGAGCTAATTGTGTCAGGATGTAAAGTTGTATGTGGAAGCAATGGCAAGATTTCCTGGAGACATTTCTCCAATCAAAGAACTCCCATTTCCACCGGTCCTCCTAGACCCCTACG
>CAODLS011484728.1:0-10514 GCA_948243855.1 Flueggea neowawraea | reverse complement strand
GCAGCAGAGACACCAAAACCAACATCCATGCCAGAATGTGTTTGAACCCAAACCAGAACGGTCAGGGCAATAAGTTCACCCATGGAGAAAGCAAAGTAGGCAGCATTGAAGTAAGTGGAGAGTTTCTTGGATTGTTTTGGGCTGGTTTGGTTGAACTGGTCAGCTCCATGGGCAATCATGTTGGGTTTGACACAGCCACTCCCTAATGCCACTAAGTACAGGGCAACAAAGAAGATCATGGCCCTGAATCCTTTTGCTTCCTCACAGTTTTCTGCATCAGTTAACATGTTGCACTCTGGTGGCTTCAACTGTGGAAGATGAGCTTGCACTGATAGTAGAATAAAACCCTGTTGTTCAATCAAAGAATCCATTGCAGATTAAATTTAATAAAAACTTTATAATTAAAAAACTTGATATATGTTTTTATCAAAAAAATATTTTTTTATTTATTCTGGCCTTTCTTTCTTTCTTTAGAACTCACATGGAGACCGTTATTTTTTTTTTCAAACCTTTTGTTTTTATATGCTAAATCGTATATATAAGGATTAAAAATTTAAACATATTCGGAATAAAAAACAATTAGGCACCTTGATTAAAATATTGAACTCGTTCAGGAGAGAAGCATATTCTGATTTTATTACATAGCACATATCATCTTGCCTAATCAAAAATAAAGTTACATATCACAAAATTTCGTCAAAAAATATGTTATATGTTGGTTACCATTCATGATGCTAATTAAATAGTCAAAATATCAACAATAATAATTCTTTTTAGTAAGTATCAGCAAAATAATTATCTTTCTTTCTTTTTCTTTTTTTAATTTTCAAATGTGTTCAATAACGTATTTCAGAATCCTTAGACAAAATGTGAACAATTATTGTTGATGGGAAGAGATGTAAGAGAGGCAAAAAAGGTGGAATAGAAAGGTGGTATTTTTGATGTAACTAGCTTTATGGACACGTGTGTTATACGTGTTTGTTGTGTTTATAAATATTTTGAATAATTTTGTAGATTATATGATTAAATTATTAGTTATTAAATAAAAAATATGACATTGAAAAAGTGTTTCAAATATGAGATATTTATAAGATAAAAGTGTCCAAAAATTTCCACACGCTGACTTCTGTAAGTGCTATGATATAGATGAATGTGTGTATGTAATTCGCAAAGTAAGAGAGAAAGAGAGAGAGAGAGAAGTGAAAAGGAAAAGGAAGAGAGGCTTACAGAAAGTTCGACAAAGCCAAAGATGAGCATGGTCCAGAAACACCCAAGATAAGAGTCGGAGAGGTAGCCACCGAGGAGTGCCAATACAAACACTGTCCCAACAAAGTTTGTCACTATGTTTGCTGACTGTGACAGCGAGAAGTGCATCTCATTTATCACATATGTTATCAGATTGTTCCCTACTGCTGCTATTCCCATTATTTCAAATGCTTGGAGCCCTGTATTTCCATAAAAACATTGGCAAAACTGCAAATTTATTAATTTGGTCGAAAAGCGTAAAATTTAGCAAATAACAGGTAGTATATTCTAGAATAGCAACAAAATAGAGAGAATAAAAAACATATTAAATGCTAAATTTTATATGTTTAAAACATACAAGTGCGGTGACTATAACATCATTGTAAATTGAACAATTAAGTAGTACTAAAGTACAAGTCTATTGAAAATTACAATTAATTAGAGATATTTTCACGTGAGACATAACAAATATGGTATAGCGAATTTATATTATTATCATTGATTGTCGAACATAAGTAGACAAAATAATGAGAGAGATATTCATGGGATTTGCCTAAAAATTTTGACTATCAGTGCTATCATTTTCAAGCTTGTTTAGTGTACCAGAATTAAAGAGATAAAATACAAAATCGGTATTCTCAATGATATGCTCAAAAGGTAGAGTTGATAGTGAAAGTGGAGAAAGCATCATCTTCACCAATTTGTTTTATGGTTGGTATGTACATAATACAAAGCCAGAGAGGAGAAAAAACGAAAAATCCCACACTTATGCCCATATGAAAAAGAAAAAGAAGAAAACAGGAAGTTGAGGAAAACTAACGGAAATATGTAACAAATCCTCCATATAAATTTGTAGAAGATGATCCACTAAAATACTGAAAGCAGCAAGATTTTGCGTTTGAAAATCCTTACAAGTAAAGCAAAATAAAAGAAAAACCTATAAACATAGAGAATTAAGTGGCTGCTACAAAGAAATGATTGTACCAATGGACTTATAGTTCACAGGTATTAGTCATCTCTAGTACAAATGGGTCGAGAGTAAATTCTCAGATAGAGCAAATAAAACGATTCATCCAAAAAAAAAGGAAAAAGAAAGGATTGAAAAGAGAAGTATATAGATGCCTATATATAGATATACCAAGAACAAATGCAGCAGCTCTCATGCCACCATGGTGCTTAGAGTTGGAGGGTCTGCCCCTCCAATCAACAGTAGTCTCTTCACTACTCATCTCTCCTCCTTTGTTATTACTATTATGCCTTCTTGCTTCCATTTCCATTTCTCCTCAGTTCTTCCTAGCTAGTTCTCTCAAATGGTATATAAAGCCAGAAGACTTCTTTTTGTTGTTGTTGTAGTGATGTAATTGGGTTATGAAATGTGAAAACAAAAGAAGTTTTGTTGTCTTATTACAAACAGAAGTCTAAGAGCTGTGGTGAATTTGAGGCTAAGGGAAGTGGGTTGGTCCTGAATTTATATAAGATGGCGGATATGGGATTCCACATTTGGGAAGTTCACACAGACACGCACTCATCACCACGTGGATTACACTTCTACCCAAAACAAAGTGCACTGGCAGCATTGCTTTCCTGGTCTTTTTTGCGTTCTTGAATTGAGTGTGTGTATGTGTGTTTCTATTGCATAGAGTTGACATTTTAGAGTGGCCTTTTGGGGGGTTTGTTTGGTGGTCCACCTTCTTCTATTTTTTTCTTCTTTTATTGCCTATATGTAATGCCTAATAATTTGACTAAGTACTAATTCAGATACGATTATTATCCTCTTAATAATTGTGTGTATACTAAAAAAGTATATAACATTACTTTATTTCTAGTTAATATGGCATGGGCCTCGGATCCATAAAGACCATGGTACAATATTCAGCGTCTAGTATTAGAGTTCATACATAGTCCAAAAGCACAAATGAGTTTAAAAATATCAAGCCCAAAATAGACTAAAGCCGACAAGGAGAACCCCAATTCTAAAAGCTGTCTTTCTTTCTCTGAATATAATCAACATATCTTATGAACAAGGATGAGATCCTACATACAAATTTTGAACTAGACAATGAGGATAGAATCAAGAGAATGAAGACAAATGGATGATGCAAATTTTTATTCGAATTTGAATGAACAAGCCATCCCCATCTTCAGCTCTTTTATAAATTGCAACCCTCTTCACTTCAGAAGGTATGTTTATTATATCTATATTATACAAAATTTTTGTCGAAATTCTTTACTGACTTGAGTGTAAGAGTACTCTCGGACATGAACTCTAGATTTTTGACATTCTTGGTTTTGTAAAAATCGAAAACATACTCTTTGCTTTTTTAACCTTTCAGATTGTTGTCACATCTAGGCAAATATGAAAAGGTGAGGAGCTTTAGAATGCCTAATAAGAAAATTCTGTATTTCTTTTTCTTTTTAGTCCTTTTATTGTGTTTTCTACACATTATCATACCTAAATTTGTAGAATGTTGATCGTGAATAAGTGATCCTTATCTATATCGTAAGCTCAACATAATTATGAAATTACTTATTTATCCTCGTTCATATTTTACTCCAAATTCTAATTCTTCCAATAATACACTATTTATCTCTCTCATAGTTTTTTTTTTTCATTGTATTCTAACAACATATAGACAAATAGGAATAATCTATGCAATGCTAAATCCATACACATGTCCTATAAAATGGCTTATGCAATACTTTATTTGTAGCTAATGTGGCATGGGTCTCGGATCCATAAAGATCATGGTACAGTATTCAACGTCTAGCATTAGAGTTCATACACGAGTCCAGAAGCATAAATGAGTTTAAAAGTATCAAGTCTCAAGCCCATAATAGACTAAAGCCAACAAGGAGAACCCCGATTCTAAACGCTGTCTTTCTTTTTCTGAATATAATCAACATACCTTATGAACAAGGATAAGATCCTACATACAAATTTTTAACTAGGCAATGAGGATAGAATCAATAGAATGAAGAAAAATGGATGATGCAATTTTTTATTCGAATTTGAATGAAAAAGTCATCCCCATCTGCAGCTCTTTTATAAATTGCAGCCCTCTTCAATTTAGAACACTATATCTATATTATACAAAATCTTTGTTGAAATTATTTACCAATTTGAGTGTAGGAGTACTCTCAGTCATGAACCCTCGATTTTTGACATTCTTGGTTTTGTAAAAATCGAAAAGACAGTCTTCGCTTTTTTAACCTTTCAAATTGTTGTCGCATCTAGGCAAACATGAAGAGCTGAGGGGCTTTAGGAGGTCTAATAAGAAAATTCTATATTTCTTTTCCTTTTTAGTCTTTTTATTGTGTTTTCTACGCATAATCATACCTAAATTTGTAGAATATTGATGGTGACTAAGTGATCCTTATCTGTATCATAAGCTCGACATAATTATGAAATTACCTATTTACCCTCGTTCATATTTTACTTTCGAATTCTAATTCTTCCACTAATACACTGTTTATCTCTCTCCTAGTTTTTTCCAGTGTATTCTAACAACATATAGACAAATATGAATAATTTATGCAATGTCAAATCCATACACATGTCCTATGAATGGCTTATGCAATACTTGCTCATAAGCCAGGCCCTTCCTCCTGGGGTGCCAACGAGACCTTGCCTTCACTTGTGAGGCCATGAGGGTGGTTGAAGAATAATGGAGGCATCACTTCAATTCTATCTCTATTTTTAAAGCCCTGGGGCTTGAAACGATGTCATTTCAGGGGACTAAAACGATGTCATTTCAAGCCCCGGGGCTTACAAAAATAAAGACAGAATTGAAGCAGCAGAGTAACGCAGAGGTGAGAACCGTGGCAGGAAGCAATCATCGACATCTTAGAGAGAGAAAAAAGAAAGGAGAGGAGAAGGGAGGGAAAGGAATCACCACTGCACTACTGTCTGTTCCGACTTTCGTCTACCACATAATCACTACTGGCGATGCCATTTTTTTTGTAAGTTGTGTTCTAATGTTCTCTCTTTCTTTAAGTTTAAGTGATTTTTAGGGTTTGAGTTTGATAATGTTGATTGTTAACTGAATGATTGTTGAGATAATGTATATTGAATTAGTTACTGATGGTTGTATTTTAGGTTTTGAATTTAATGATGTTGATTGTTGATTGAATGATTGTTTAGATAATGTGTATTGAAATAGAGTTATTTTATAGTGAATTAAGTTTTAGTGTGTGAAATTTCTTAATTCAATTTATGAATTTATTTTGTTTGAATTGAATTATTTATGAATATAGTAGCTTAGCTTTAGTCTTTACCTATTAGGATTTAGGAATTTTTTAGTTTTAATTATATTGTGATTGCTTATAGGAACATAGAGAAATTTCTTGTTGGAAGTAAGAAATTTTCGTCACTGCATGGTGGCCCTGGCTGAAATTTTTTGTGTATCCGTCACTGTATAGATGCAGTTTTGGTCGAGACTATAATGATGCCAGTTAATCATAAGGTCAAAATGAAGATCTGATTCCCCATAAAATCAACTTGTTCTGGATTTGGTATAATTTCTCATCTCTATAATTTGATCCTTTTCCCAAAGCCTCATCATAACGTATTGAAGTGATGAAAGGGTTCTTGAGCAATTATATACAGCTTGTGGCCGCCAGTTAGAATAGGGAAAATAATGGTCTTTTGTTTTAGTAGTTGCTATATTGAAGGTTTTTTTTTTTTGTGAAGAAGCATGATTTAATCGAGAACAAAAAAGGCAGTGGGAAAATATATGATGGAAGAGTGCTGATTTATTTGACGTGCAGAGCAAATTTACAATTAAAAACATAAAAATATGCTAAAATCTACCTAAAATCAAATTATAAACAATCTTGATTTCATTCCTAAAGATTAGGCATAATTTGAATTAATTCCTAAGGACTAGGCAGTTATTCAATTATCAAAGACACATGTAACACTCCTCGGTTTTGATAGTTAAGTATTTTCTATCAGAATAGCTCCTTCTTTTTGAATTGATCAACTGCATTGTTGGCCTTAACTTCTTGTTTTTTCCACTTGCAAATTTTTGAAATATGTCCCATTTGTTCACACTTTTTGATAGTTTTAGTGCCCTAGTCCAATTAGCATATATATATTGTCATTTGATTTATTATTTAATAAAGAAATATTTCATTTCATATCTATAAAATATTATAATATGTTTTATAAAAATACAATATCCATGAATAGTCTATTGTTTCTTATGTCATCAAGTTTGACTTGATAGTAAAACCCTAAGTTAAAAGAAATACTATTCAAAATGTCCCAAATCAATTTTTATCATAGGAATGTTAATAAACTAAGGTTAGTATGTTACTAAGTGGATAATCATGTTTTACTGATTATGTATATGAGATATCACTTAAATATAGATATATGTTGGAGAACATATATTGAACTGGCTCACTATGAAAGCACTTCATGAATTGATATCACAAGTAGATTTTATGCAGTGTTGATATTTGAGTCCCCTGACTGAAACACACTATTGACTCTTACATGAGGAATCGCATGTTTTAACGTAGTCAAACGTTATCCGTGACAGGGTAACAATAAAGGTTACGATTGGATTTGTCATAAATTTTGTAGAGGAGTGATAGTGAAGTGACAAATTTGTTCCTCTTATGAAGAGTGATATCTCTAGGCCACTTGACGAGTAGGATTGATCGAATGTATGCATACTCAAATAAATTGATAGAGGGATTATCAATGTCATTTGTTATATCAATCTACTTGGGATCAAAAAAAATATTAAGCAATATAAGGTTGACATATATCCATGCCTTATGCTTAATCTAGATATCTTAAGACAAAAGGATTGAATATCAAATTTTGAAAGGTTAACCCGGATCACCGAATCCACTTGATTTTGGGTTGTCATAATGTATTATTAGATACCGCTTATAGACAATGGGCTTAAGTTTTGGGATAATGCCCATTGCCAATTTCGAGTGGGTCTATTGTGTCACACACTAGAACGAATTGAATTGGCTTACAAATATTTTCTCTTATAGTAATTGAATTATTAAGATAATTAATTTGATTAATTACTAATAATTTGGAGTTTGATGATTTAAGTCTTAAATATGATATAAGATATTATCCATTAATGTAATGGGCTCTTAATATAAATCACTTATTATTAAGTTAAGTATGTTTTGGGTGTGTTATTATGTGTGACATAATTTCGGCCCATGTGCATTAATAAGACAGTGATTTATCTAATGATAATGTATCATATAATTAAAATCCCAATAACGTTAATTAACCTATGAAAAATTCGGCACACTCCTCCTATTTTTTAGGAGTCGTTATTCTTATATGACAAGGGAAATAAAACCTAGTACACTCCATAACTAGTTAGGATTCTTATACTTGTAGGACAAGGAAAAGAAATCCTGACAGAATAAAGACTAAGGTTTTCATGAGCTTATAAATAGAAGCATATTCTTCTCATATTTTCCAAGGGCTTGGCCGAATTTGTGAGTGTCATTACAAGAGAGAAAATTATTTTGTGAGACTAGAATATAGATTCTAAGTGCTAGTACACACCACCAATTCAAAGAAGTTCATTTGTGTGGATACCTTTAGACACGTTCATGCAAAGGCAGCGTGAGGAAATGAGATTCGACCTTTGATTACTAAAACCAACATCAACACTCCATCCAGTCATACATCCAAGCATCGATTTTAAGGTAAAACCCTAACCTTAATCGTGTATGTTGATGTGCATGGATCCTTGGTGGAATTCTAGGTTACTTTTTTTTGTTATTTCCACTACCCTATGCTCTTAGAAATGTCATAAAACTAGTTACAAATTCCAATAGTGGTATCAAAGCCACTTGCCCCATCAACATAAACGAGTCATGTTTTACGTGATATAATTGTGTTGTATATATTTGGCCTTGCTTCAAGTTTTGTGATATTGTTGCTGAATTAATGATGCATGTTAGGATTTAATTTAGCAAGAAAAAACTGGGTTTATTTATTAAAAGTTGAATTATATATGGATGTTGAATTTACAAAGGTTGTTAAGATTCACTTAGAAAGCCGAATAGGTTTTGTATATGCGGTTTTTATAATGTGATTATAAAAAATGGAATGAATCATAATTTGACTATGAGATTTAGGTATTAATGAGATTATATAGATTGGGGTTTGAAATTTAGCTACTTTTTTTTTTATGAGCAAAGTGAATTAAACCCTCTGGCAACCAACTTGCGAAACCGCTTTACACATCTAACGTTTAATCAATATAGCTAATTGATTAATTGAATGATGTTATTTATGTTCATAATCCAATTATGTTTGATATGAATGATGATTCAATGTGCATGGTGTATGACATGACCCAATTAAACCTATGTGATTGGATTATTATTGCTCATTGTAATATTTTAGCATATGTGCCTATTCCAACTACTTCGGTTTTGGCGAGTGTGCCTATTTTCTTTTTAGATTAGTTTTGTAATATTTTTCCCATTTTGGTTAGGATTCCTGTAGCTTTCTGACCAAGTCTGATTGATCTTGAAGATAATCGAATGTATTTCTTCGAGGATTAGATGTTATTGAACCTCGAGGGAGGTTCGATGCACGTTGGGAAGTATGGAATGTCGAGTATGTGATTAGAGAGTGAACAACGTGCATTAGAATTAAGTACAACGTACGTTGTCAAGCGAGGAATACATACGTTATCTGAAAAAGTAGCATAACGTATGTTGGCTAGGCACATCGTACGTTATCTGGGATGCGAGAATGATCAACGTGCGTTGGCATGGAACGACGCACGTTAAGTTGTGTTTCTTTGAAACTCGTGGCTACTAGAATGCATCACAATGTACGTTGTGATGTACAACATATGTTGTGAATGACCATAACGTACGTTGAGTTCAAGTATAACATATGGTGCATTTTGATCTGCAGCTCTTAAAACGACCGAAACCCGATCGAGTTCATCATTTTCTCACCATTTCACACTCAAATCTCTCTCAATTAGTCTGAGGTTATTCCACATTGCTCCCCTAATGTTCCTCATCCATTTCTGAGGTAAGATCAACATCATTTCTTCATTTTTAACTCATTTTCGTGTATTGATTCATGAAATTCATTTTGGCCGAATCCACCTATGTAATATCCCGTCGAATTTCGATACAACCCTTTATAGCTTTCGATTCGGCCCCGAGTCTAGCTCAATCGATTAGAGTGTTGAGTGGGTGACATATGATGTTGAGCTATGCTACTCGAGTAAACAAATGTGTGTTACTCGAGTGATATGGACCTTGGGTTACTCTAGTAAGCGGTTAAGTCTTACTCGAGTTAGACAGGGCATATATTACTCGAGTGAACTATTTGGTTACTTGAGTAAGCCTTTTTTCGGGATGAACATGATGAACACCTGGGAACGTGTTACTCGAATAACCATTTGTGTTACTCGAGTGAGTGGTGTGTCACTCGAGTAAGATGGCTTGTCACTCGAGTGAGATGTGCACCCAGTGTCGTTTCGAGTAGGGGTCTATATATACCCCCACCCAATTTCTTCAGTTTCACTATGTCTCCCTTCACTCAAAACACTCTTATTCCATCCAGAAGCCATTTTGGTTGGATCTCGTTCATTCCTAGACGTCTCCTGAGGTAAGAATTCATCTCTCTACCTCTCATTCTTTCATTTTCCATCATTTTGCATGAATGTGCATTTTAGGGTTTGAATGAATGCTCTTAGGTTCGGATGTAGGTTGTTTCTATTAGAATGTGTGCTAAGGGTTGTGATTTTGGGACTTTAAGAGTCTATTAATACATAATGTAGGCTTGGATTCACATAAATCGAACATGTTTGTGAATGGGTTTCAAACTCATTCGTTCGTTTTGGGCCGATTTAATGTGCTTTCGAGTTGTGTTGATGGTTTTGACTCTAGATTTGAGTTCAGGGGCTTGATTCAAGTCAATGTGAGTGTTAGGTATCGATTTTCATCGGTGAAATCGAGGTTTGGTTGAGTTGGGTATGTTATGGGCATGGTCTTACTCGAGTAAGCAGATGGCTCACTCGAGTAAGTGATGAACACAGGTTACTCGAGTAAGAGAATTTGGCTTACTCGAGTAAGCCGCTGTTGGTGTCACTCGAGTAAGCCCTTCTGGCTACTCGAGTGAGGCTTTGTTCTGAGGGACCAAATGTGTAATTTTGCACATCTTTGTACCTCTTTATGTTGGGGGTCTATTTTGCAAATTCTAACTACCTCGAGGACTAGTTAGCAGTTCTAGAGTACTTCGAGGG
>CAODLS011484727.1:0-12260 GCA_948243855.1 Flueggea neowawraea | reverse complement strand
GAAGAAGAATGTTGCGATGTTTGCTGCAGGCTTTAGGGCTAATTCAAAGCAGATGCAAACACAGACACAGGTGCAATCTCAGCCTCGTGTGAGAGTTTTGCCATCAGGTGCTGATGTGGCAGCTGTTGTCCCAGGAGATGGGGTTTCAGCTCAAAATGATGGGGAATGCCAGAATCAGAAAAATCAAGATGAGGTTAATTCAATGTTGAGCAAATTTCGTGATCTGAACCTGGATGAGAACTTGGAGCTTACTGGTGAGAATCAAAGGGATGAGATGATATTAAGACTGCTTCACCAGGTTCAGGATTTAGAGAGGCAAGTGAAAGAAAGGAAGGAGTGGGCACATGAGAAGGCCATGCAAGCTGCAAGAAAGCTTAGTAATGATTTAACTGAACTTAAAATGCTGAGAATGGAGAGGGAGGAGACCCAAAGATTGAAGAAAGGGAAGCAAACTCTCGAAGACTCAACAATGAAGAGGCTGTTGGAAATGGAAAATGGCTTGAGGAAGGCTAGTGGTCAAGTGGACCGAGCAAATGCTGCTGTTAGACGGCTTGAAACTGAGAATGCAGAAATTAGAGCAGAGAGAGAAGCTTTTAAATTGAGTGGATCAGAATCAGATACAGCACGTTCAGAGGTTGGAATGAGGGAGAAAAAGTGCCGGAAGAAGCTTTTGGCTTGGGGGAAGCAGAAAACTAAGTTTCAGGACGAGATTGTGGTTGAGAAGGAGAAGATCAGGGAACTTCAGCAACAATTGGCAACGGTTGAGCAGGCTCAGAAAGATGCTGAGGTTCGTTATCTGTCTATCCATATATTTTTTATGAATGTTTTCTGTACTAATTGCATTTGGGTGACATTGAGATGGCATGTTGACTATCAGTATTTAGTATGACGTAGAACCTTTCTCCAGTCCTCCAATAGTTAAATATTTAAATATGTTCGTTTGTCATTACTCCAATCAAAATGGGGTACAACCATTGTTACCGTTTCTGAGCATAATCATATGGGAAGATAGACACTTTGCTTAAATAAATAACTAAATCGTTTTCTTTGTGCATTTGTTTCTTCTTTGAAGTAGTAAAGTGGAATAGAAAACTGAAGGTATTCTCTTTTACATTTATAATGTAAATGTAATTTCTTAATTGAAGATCTGCAGTGCACCACTGATAGGGGTAGAAACACTGTTGAATAGTTCATTTCACTAACTTGGTGGATTCTAATAGATGTCTTCTGGGAACTACACTATGAATAGAAAAACTTGGATCTCTGTATTTCTTCTTACTGGTTTTTCAATGGTAAAAGAAAATAGATCTCACATGTTTACAGAACAGCTTTGCCTCAGGATAAATGAGCAATCGTATGGCTGTCAGTAAGCTTTGCTATCCATCTTATATTTACAATAGTTCATACCTTGACTGAACAATTACCTTGTCTTTTAGACTCTCTCTCTCTCTCTCTCTCTCTCTCCATCCCTACCTCCCTCCCAAGAGTCTATCTCCATCCCTACCTCCCTCCCAAGAGTCTACTTAAAAGTTTAATTTGAAAATTGTTATAGATACTGCACCTTAATATATGTGGTCAATCAAACTCCCCTGTTTATCACAGCACAATCTATCTATGTGTATATAGTTTAACATGAACATCATTATATATGCTGCTTCTTAGCATATGTGGTAAATCAAAAGCCCGTTCTGATCACAGCATTTTTCCTTGAATAAGAGTACCAACCATCTCCATGGATTTTTTTTTCCAATCTTTGTTTTCTATGCATAAAAATAGAAATTCAAGATGATTTATTTTTCAGTTTGGTTCATATGGAGTATGTTGTAAGTTGTCAGCACATGTTTGATTTAAATTATTTAATGTATATGTACATTCCAGTTGACCAGTCATAGTTGCAATATTCTTTCGCAGGCAAAGTGGAGGCAAGAAGTGAAGACAAAAGAGCAAGCGATGGCCCTAGCAGAGGAGGAAAGACGCTCCAAGGAAGCAGCTGAAGCTAATAATAAAAGGAAACTTGAAGCTTTGCACCTCAAGATAGGGATAGACTTTCAGCGCCATAAGGATGATCTGCAAAGACTTGAGCAGGAGCTTTCGCGTCTAAAATTGCATGCAGAGTCAATTGCATTGAATAATCAACCAACTACTTTTCCACCAGGGAAGCCAGAGAGGAAAAAGCCCCAAGGTGAAACTATCGCGCAACTATTCAACGACTTGGATAAACTGGAAGATTCAAGTGAGAAGAAAGGAAACTGCGATAGAGAATGCATAATTTGCATGAAAGATGAAGTCTGTATTGTTTTTCTCCCTTGTGCTCACCAAGTAATGTGTGCCAGTTGCAGCGACAATTACGGAAAGAAGGGTAAGGCTACCTGTCCGTGTTGCCGGGTTCCTATAGAAAAGAGAATCCGTGTCTTTGGTGCAAGCTCGTAGTTGGAGTTGATTTAAAAAATAAATAAAAAAGAAGTGTTTCTTTCCTGGTAGAGTTGATATTATGCAACTTGCACTCCGGTGAAGTTATTGGGTTGCTTGATTTTGCCAAGGAAACTGCTTTAAAATAGCCAGTACTTATAAATGTATGTAAATAAGATGCTTCTTTAGGTCTAATGAATGGTTTTGGCCTAGATAAGCAAAATTTTCTTTCACCATGTTTTGCCGTTGCCCGGAAATGGTTGGCAAATTATGATGTGAAAGTTTTTTTGTTTTCTGTATAGTTCTATGGAAATAGCAACCTGGAAATCTGGTTCAAGGTGATTATACAGTGAGAGGGATTTTATATACCATAGCTCAACCACATTGTTCTGACGTAACACCTACCGTTGAAGAAAGTCCATTTGCCATTCTGACCAACATCCACCGGATTTTTGTTGAACCCTTGAATGGAGATTCTAACACAATACTTCTAGCACTCCCACTAAGAGCTCCCAAGCAAACCCTAAATCTTGGCGGAAATGATCTTCAATGCCAGCAAACCGGAAAAGAAAGCCGAATCCACTTGTTCCTCTGCCATTGACAGCCACCATTTGAGGGTTTGTTTGAGGATGATCATGTTTAGTTCCTGGTTCAAATTATTAGAAGCTCCAAATCTAGCTTGACTGTAGGTAGCAGTAGGATATTGAGTTGGATGTGTAATTAATATCATTGATTTACGATTACATATATATAGAAAGGTTATAATGTGTTATGGGTTTGCGTGTACAGCCATGCATGCATTCATACATACATACCTACGTACAAACATTCACACATACCACATATACATTACACTATACATGATTTTTTTCTTTTTATAAATCTTGTACAAGACAATTTATTTGGGTGTTCTGATTTGTTCTGTCCTGTGCTGTCCATTAAACCAAAACAACCACCTCCGTTACTTACGGAAAACAGCCTAGTTGAACTAAAACTGAAAACAGAAACACCATTGCTACAACATTTTAATTCTTAAACCTCAGTAATCTTAATAAGATTTCAGTTAAGCAAGGCCATGAAATGCAGGCATTGTATTACAATACTAAAACGATTGCCACGTTAAGGTATCATGCTGCCTAGCGAGAAATATATTTCAAAATTTCAAGATAATGTTTTAGTTCCTTTTTTATGTTATTTTCTATAACATTTTAGAATTCCATAATAGAATAGGGTTCTTTTAGTTTCTTAACATAGGTTTAGTAATTTTATGTCCTTTGTTTTGATTTAAGAAATAAAGTTTAACTCATATACAGTTTTAATTTATCCTTTTGCAGGGAATCCATCAATTCTCTAGTTTGTTAACATATGGATCGATGAGTAAGTGCTCTAGAAATTACAATTCTTATTTCTCACTACATATATGTTAAGTTTTTTTCCCTTTTCTTTTTACCTGCTAATTTATATGTTTTTGCTCACGTGTTTGCATTCTTGTTTATTTCAATTAGTTTTCTTTTATATAAATCTGCTTATAATTTGATTTAATATATTGCGAAAAAACAAGAATCAAAATCACTAAATCTATAGTTTAAACTATATGTTGTAAAAAGTAATTCGCTTATAACAGGTTGAAACAAACCCAGTTTAGACAAGATACGAACCTGGACTTGTGTTCGTAGGCTGATTCAATTGGCAAGCCCAATTGAATTAGTTTTGAGAGTGGGCTCTATAAAGAGTGTAAGAAAACTCACATGATTAAACTATATAAAGAGTCACCTAAACCCTAATCAGGATTAGCCGCTCTACTTACTACATAACACACACACAACAAATCCTCTCAAGAAGAGAGAGGAAGTTGTCGACCTTTACGAGAAAAAAAGGATTTCATTCCTCTTCTTCATCGAGTCAGAATCCAGTTTCGATCTATGTGTAGCTTTCAAATTGCGAACGAGTCGAACACTCTCATCTTAACACAATCGTGGTTTGCTTGTGAGACCGATAGACAAATTTGATCATTTTCCTATTGATTTCTATTGCATATCGAGGTTAGTAACTCGAATTGTTATTTGATTCATTGATTATACTGTTAGTCGATTAAATCCATAAATGCCTTCACTATAGATATAACATTAATTATCTTTTCAAAAAATATGTTGAGATTGAATTGGAATTTTCCTTGATATGTTGAAGTTGTCTTAGTCAAACATGAGCTAAGGTAAAATGAGTCTTATCTTCTTGTTTTAGATGAGTTTTAGTGTTAGGGTTAGTCTATATTGACTAAAACTCTTGTAAAAGCTATAAATAGGTGGCTTAGAAAAATATATGTAACTTAGAAGGTGTATGTGTCGTCTTTCATAATGAATAATATAATTGCTCACTCTCTCTACCCGTGCCCGTTGAAGGAGATCGATTTGATTGAACCACACAAATATTGTATTCTTGTGCGTGTGACTGTTTCTCTTCTTGATTTCAGCATATTTTATTCGCCTGACAAAATAAAAAAAAACTTTTAATCCATCTCAGTCAAACGAAATTAGCTTTCTACCATATCACTAGTCCAGTTATACGAAATAAATTACTACATATAATTCAGAGAAATTTTATGATCGAATTATAGTTTAAAAGCATGCAAGATAGGATAGTCTCGTCCTTTAAATACGAACTACACTAGAAAATCTAAAAAGTGAAATTCGAGAAAATCTTAGAGCTCAATGATAATTTGGAGCTTGGGGTTTTAATTTTTAAAAGTATCATTAAAATCATTGAGCAATATTGTTAGCAGGACTATAAACTAAATTTGGAGGAAAAAATGCAGAGATAAAAACTGAAACAACCATTTTGAAGTTTATAACACAGTTGAGATTTATACCTATAACTATCAGAAGAGTTGTTAAAATTGTTGATATTAATGCCAAGTGGTTCGATTGATCGTTAAA
The DNA here is from genome assembly GCA_948243855.1 of Flueggea neowawraea. Lineage (NCBI taxonomy): Eukaryota > Viridiplantae > Streptophyta > Magnoliopsida > Malpighiales > Phyllanthaceae > Flueggea > Flueggea neowawraea. The sequence continues at coordinate 6,918 of CAODLS011484727.1, read as the reverse complement.
GCAATTGATGTTTATTATTATATAAATATACTAATTAATAAAGACAACTCATCATTAAATTACTTTAATTCCTTTCGAAATAAAAGATTTAAATAGTTAGAAGCTATTAAAACGAACTAAAAACTCTACCAACCTTCAAAACAAACAGCAAATTTGGAACGAAACCCTCTGAACCACTCGACCAACCTCTAAAACGAACGAGGCCTTGGTCGGTTCTATTTGGTCAGAACCTTGATGGGTTCAAACTGAAGTGGTTCGGTTACTCGTATCAGAGAAAAATACCGAAAATCAAGTGCCAAGTGGACTGTGTTCTTGATGCCACATGACAGAATCTGGACTTCATAGTGAGAAGCTAGGAATGCACGGGAAAGTGCACGAACAAAAAATCAAGCACAACACAGCTGTGTGTGATTACAACTGCGTATATGTGTATGCAGTTTTAGTTCATCATAAGCATGATTTTTTGTGTTAGGTTAACAATAACCAAGCACACAACAGAAATTCGAATTCCCTTCTGTTCAAGTTAACAATAATAGTAGAACTTAAAAAAGCTAAAAATGACAATAATTATATGGCCACAAGCTGTATATCCCGTGACCAATGAAGGATGCCTCTAGCTGCATTAATTAATAATGGAAACCCAGCAGCATCAACTTGTCATTTGAAGTGAATTCTGAGGTGCAATTTCCACAAAATGGTCAATTGGCGGTGAATGATTCACCTTGCCCACAACTTAATTTCATGTATCAACAACATCTGTACAGCAACCAAATTGCACCTACTTCTTAGGTGAGCTAACGTATAAATCAGAGATCAATTCAGTTAGGTCTTAGTCCTGCAATATTATGTTTTTAATTTTTTTTCCTCGACATGTTCATTTGGAAGTAGCCATCAAAACAAAAGAAAGAAAAAAAAAACAATCGCTTATAATTTTTAATATTAGCGTCAACTTCATTATTAAATAATTATAAATTTAATTTTTAGTGAGAGTAAATAAAATAAAGTATAAAAAAAGAAAATAAAAATTGCAAACATGAATAAAATATTAGGTCTTACTCGTACAATAAGGCAATGGAATTTGTTTCGATTTCACATTAATACTAAGTCCCTGTTTTCTTTTTTTCTTTATTCTTTTCGTTCATATTTTAGCTAAAGACTTTTTTTATAATTTATTTTATTTGTTTTCGTCGATAATCAAACTCTCTATTTTTTAATAATTGAGTTGACTCCAGCATTAATAGATTATAAGGTTATTGATTAATTAGAAACTTGTTCTTGTTATCATTTGAATTTTTTTAAAAAGTATTGGCTTAGTTAGTAGGGGATGAAGTGCTCAATTAGAAAGAATGAAGTAATTGCATTGTCAACGAAGAAACCGTAACGAATCTGAGTTAATTAATATATGAGTCAATAAACAATATATATTCCTTTTCCTGCTTGTTTCATGACTACAATATAGTATACAAAATGCAAAGAGCATATATGCAGATACGAAAAGTTTGCCATAAAATATACATCAAATTAAGTTGAGATCTTAGGACTTTTTTGGTTAAAAAAGGAATATGATCAAAATGATGAACAGATTTTAAGATCATAGCAGTCCAATGAAGCCAGTGGCTGGGAGATTGTATATCATATGTATGATGTATCAACTTAGATTTTTGTTACACCGCTGCTTCGTTATTAACCCTATACGCTACATTTGAAAGATTGACATGCATATTTAGCAGATTACTGATAATAAACTAAGATATTTGTAATGAAAAAATAGAAAAAGTACGGACTGTTTAGTTGAAAAAAAATTCATTGTTTTCTAAAAAAATAAAGGGTAATGTGAAAAAATAGGCAATAAAATAAAAATCATCATAAATACAACAATATTTGAAAAACATACAAAAAAATGAAAAAAAAGAATAAAATATTCAGAAATATAACAATTTAACTGTGTGTTATCATGCGGTCAAACTGTTGTCTGTGCTTTGACCAAATTATTTAAGCCAATGAGAAAGAGTACAACTCGAATACAACCTGAGTACAGAGTACAAATAAAATATATGTAGAGTACAACCAGAATACAGAGCAATGTTATGAAGGCAAAAAAACATAAAACATCTTTGACAATGAGTACAATCAGAGTACATCGCGTGTACAAATAACAAAATGAAAACAAATAGAGTATCAAGTATAGAGTACATTTAGAGTACACAAAAAAATCTCTACAAAAAAATAAGTACAACAAGAGTACAAATAGAATACAAAATGAAAAACTGAGAATAATTGAAATAATGATTCTATAATTGTCAAATATATAGTACATTTAGAGTACAACTACTATTTAGTTTAGAGTACATTTAGAGTATACCAACAAAATCTCTAAAAAAAAGTGAGTACAACAAGAATACAAATGAAGTATAAAATAAAAAATTGAGAATAATTGAGGGACTGATTCTATAATTGTCAAGTACAAAATACATTTAGAGTACAATTACCATTTAGTTTAGAGTACAATAAAATCTCTATAAAAAAGTGAAAACAACAAAAGTACAAATAAAATACATAATGAAAAATTAAGAATAATTGAGAGGCTGATTCTATAATTGTCAAATATAGAGTACGTGTACCAGTGAGTGAATAAGGGGCTTCCAATTACCAGTGCGACAATAAAAATTTGAAGGTTTATTAAGTTTTTTCATGGTAATTAATCTCAAATGAAGTATTTAGTTTTTGTTAATATCCGTGCGATATTTTCGAAAATGGAAAAAAGTTGAAATCCCTTTTTTTAAACAGATAAAAAGCTTCAAATTTTGGAAATATTGTGTTGCTTGCAAAATTTGTGGAGGAAGAATCCAACAACCTGGAAACATTCCACTGGGATATTGGAAACGGAGAACCTGCGGATGGAATGCGACTGCGAGTCATTGCCAGATCTGAAACCCCAACACCCAAAACGTAGACCACCCTCCGTTGCCATCCACTAGCAGCAATCACCACCACGGGTCGTCCACCACCAGTAACAGCAACGAAACCGCCGTCAACCTTCCACCCCTTGTAGCAACAACCAACCTGTCGTCGACCACCAGATCTGGGAGGAAGAAGACCTCCAGATCTGAACCAACCAGACAACGAACAAGCCAGCCACCACCAACAACCGTCCTGCTCCAGAAGCAGCGACGTCGCCGCCACCGCCCACCACCAAAGAAACAGAGGAGCCGCAACCTGAAACACAGCAGAGAGCAAATCCAAGAGGAACCAAAAGGGAAGGGATTTATTCAAGGAAACCGGAAGAGAAAGCAGAAGAAACCTCACCCACCGTTGGCCTAGAGAGACCGACGGTGGGGAGTAGGAAGAACGCCACTGAGGGCGAATCAAAACAACGGCAGTGGGAAAAGAAAAGTTAGGGTTTTGGGTTGAGTTGATAGAAAAAAAAAATCATCTACCTACTACTTTGATTATTAAAAAAATAAAAATTATTATATTTATAAAATGTAAATTAAAAATATTCTATAATAGAATATATAATGCTTTTGAGTTGCATTGTGAAATAATAATGTTCTATAATAGAATATATAATTTTTTTGGGTTACATTTGTGAAATGAGAATAGCAAAAAAGAATATGGGATGTAATTTCTTCAAAACTAAAAAACAGAGTTGGAAAATTAAATTTTTTTTAATTAGCAAACATATTTTTTAAAATGTTTTTGAATTTTAAAAAAATAGAATAAAATAGAAAATAAAAAAAACTATTTTTAAACTAAGCGAAGCATTTTTTTCTTAGTGTGCTAAACTGTTGTCAATGTATCATATATTATTTCGTCCAAGCAACTATAACAAAAAAATAAAAAAGAACAAGTGAACAACTGGGACAATATAGATGGAAGCCTCTACCACCTCCATGAGAAAGGAAACAAATAATCTGTTTACTTAGCTGACTTGATTTTCCTTTCTTGTTTGACCTATGACAACAACCCTCTTCAATATCTCTGCCCTTTTTAATGCAAAGCATGTGAATTTATCAACATTCACCACTAGTTTCTCTATATAAAGTAACATTCCTTCTCAGAAAAACCTGGAGTTTTAGGATCACTTATAGTATCACAATCTCATAAAACTCCCTGTATCCAGCCAGCCACCCAAAATCATCCTTCCTCAATAATTCATTTGTTTTTTCTTTTTTTTTGCTTATAATTGTCTTTATTAATCACATATCTCTTGCGGGTAGAAAAAATATTAATTCAAAATGTGTAGAGTGCATGAGAGCATTGAAGTTGGGAATATGGAAGAGCCTGCGAAAACTAAGGAGAAATGGAAGAAAAGAATTCACGATTTTGATGAGAAAATCAAGAATTTTCCAGGTTTGATATGGCAAACGACATGGAAAGTCGGTCGAGATGATCCTAGAAGAGCCATTCATGCTCTCAAAGTTGGTACTGCATTGACATTGGTTTCCTTGTTGTACTTACTTGAGCCATTATTTGAAGGCATTGGACAAAATGCTATTTGGGCTGTCATGACTGTTGTTGTTGTCCTAGAATTCACTGCAGGTAAGTTTTTTTCTTTTCTTCAAGAGTCGTTTTATTTGATTCCATTTGAAAATCGAAGGCTGAATCCCTTCATGCAGACGACTTTATCACCACCATCTATTTCATTTATGCCTTCACAATCTTGATCAACAAAATGTTTTGTGTGTTTTCAGGGGCAACTTTATGCAAAGGGCTTAATAGAGGAATCGGAACACTTTTAGCAGGGTCATTGGCATTTCTCATTGAGTACATTGCACAAGAAACCGGCCACGTCTTACGGGCTGTTTTTATTGGAGCTGCAGTGTTTCTGATTGGTATATTATAAGTTTCAGTTTCTGTTACAACTTAGTTGATGATCAATTCAGAATTAATATCTTCACAATCTTGATGGTAACAACTGATCTAAAATATGCAGAAATCCATGTGTTGTAGGCATTAAATCAAACATACCAAGATATACAGATTATTCTTATAGAAAAAGAAGAATTCTGATCGAAATTAATATTTATATGCGAAAATTTCCATTGTGAATTTGACAGGAGCTGCAGCAACATACATGAGGTTTTTTCCATACGTAAAGAAGAATTATGAATATGGTGTTGTGATATTCCTGTTGACCTTCAATTTAATAACTGTGTCAAGCTACCGCGTGAGCAATGTACTGAACATCGCTCACCAACGCTTCATCACCATTGCAATCGGTTGCGGTATCGGCTTGTTGATGACCCTTTTGATATTCCCAATTTGGTCAGGAGAAGATCTGCACAATTCCACTGTGTTCAAGCTAGAAGGTCTAGCTAAATCAATCGAAGGTGTGAATGCATAACATGTAAATTTCGTAGCACTTTGATTTCATTGGACTATATATAAGTTTGTTTGTGATTCATCAAAGATCTGATATAAATTTATATAAATTTGGTGCAGCTCGTGTCAATGAATACTTTCGTGATTCTGATAAAGAAGTGGTTCCGGATATTAAATTAACGGAGGTTCCTATCTATAAAGGTTATAAAGCAGTGTTGGATTCAAAATCACAAGATGAAACACTTGTGAGTTTTTTCTTTTTCACTTATCAAAAAAATAAGATTTTTAATAAATGATCATCTAAGATATTGGCAATGGCGGAGTCAGTTGATCCACTAGCGGTCTGACGGACCTCTAGTAGTATCCCGCCATTCTCACCTGTTCTGTTTTGCCCCCCTCTTATTTATTCTAGGCTAACCTCGTGTGTTTTGCTTCGACCCTACTTTAGCTAAATTTTGACTATGTCATTGGATATCAGTGATATGATTTAGCTGCGTAGCTTAATTTAAGTATACATTATTTAATATTTAATTCTTAATTAAAGTAATTGTTATTTATACTGTGCAAATTGAGCAGGCACTTCATGCGAGTTGGGAGCCGAGACACTCAAGGCATTGCAGATACCCTTGGCAGCAGTATGTCAAATTAGGCGCTGTTCTTCGTCATTTTGGTTACACTATTGTTGCTCTACATGGATGCCTACAAACTGAAATTCAGGTAATTCACAAAAAATCCAACAAATAACAGTAATGATGATGATGATGATGAATTTTGCTTCTGAAGGATTACGAATCACCTAATTATTAAATACTAATATCATCTTTATTCTTAATTTGATTAAAATTGTGATGTAGAAAATATGTTTCAAAATTTATTATTTAATTATCACATACTGGGTTATAAAATATAATACAAAATGGCAGTTCAAATAACAAAGAGCATCTTTAAAGTTGCGAAATTTGTGTACAGCCGTAAATTTGAAACTACAAAATGCAAAATTTCTTTGGACCAACTTTAATGACTCCTGAAACAAATAAAGATTAGTCACAAACATGGGAGTTGATACTTTTTGATTAGGGGAAAAAATATATCTTAATATCTTCCCAATATAGTTTTGACAACTTCTCAAACAACATTGCCGAAAGTAGTTTAATTTAAACTTGTCATGAAAAAATTATCGAAGTACCGACTTTGCACTAATAAATTTATCATAAAGGCGTGCGTTACTCTATTTCTAACAAATATTTGGTCATGGATGGTCAGACGCCAAGATGTTGTCGCGCCCTCTTCAAAGATCCATGTATTCGCCTGGCAAGTGAAGTATCAAAAGCACTAATGGAACTAGCCACAAGTGTCAAGAACAGCCGTCATTGCTCACCGGAGATACTCTCCGATCACCTCCACGAAGCCTTAAAAGACCTAAACGACGCCTTGAAATCACAACCAAGACTCTTCCTAGGCTCCAACAAGAACCAAGCTAAAAACATGCTTGCCCTAGCAGCAGCTCAAGCTGGCAAGCAAGCAAAAGACCATCAAGGAGTCTCACTTTCAAGCGTAAAAACTGACTCGTCGGCATTGTTCGAATGGAAATCC
>CAODLS011484726.1:0-15954 GCA_948243855.1 Flueggea neowawraea | reverse complement strand
GGCACAACTTCTTTCGAACCGGAAAACTTAGCCGGAGTGATTTTACAAGCATCCGCCTGGTGAATATCAGAAACCTATATTCCAATCATAGCAACAAATTCCAACATCACTAACAAAACAGATAAAATAAACCAATTTAATTCAATCCAACACAGTATCCGATAATCACGGACCTTGCTGTACTGCACAAAGCACTTGAAATCAACAGACCAGGCAGTGAAAAGCAAAACAAGGACGTGGCCGGCAAAGAGAGCACCGAGAACAATGGCGGCGTCGGCGAAGTCGATGCTAGGGACGACAGTGACCATCCAAACGACATAGAGAATAGCGAACGGCCAGACGTCGAATCGCCAAGCAGTGTCCTTCTTCTTCAACAAGTCTACTTTGTCCACCACTTTGCCACCTACATGGAACCTCGACGACGACGACATGTCGTCGCAATATCAGATGTGGTACGGAGGAGAGATACGGAGGAACCCTAGATGGAAGTGGATCGGTTCCGTTGCGGGTGGAGTCGGTTTGGTGTATTGATTTGTTGTGATTGGAAGATTAGAATCTAGTCAAGGTTCGTCCAGGCACTTCTTTTCTGAAAGGCTTTTGCATTAAAGCTAGCAGGAGGAAATAAATAAATAAACTTAATTAAAATCAGCAACGCAGCAAAACGGTCTGGGATCTTCCATCACGCCTCCGGCTGGTAATAATCCAATTTGGGATTAGTTTTTTTTGTAAAATAAATTTGGATAAGTTAATTTTTGGGTGTCTGGGTGTTTGGTCCGACTTGTCTTTTAAGAATTATTTTTTTGTTTGATCGAGCCTCAACACACAAGAAGGAGGCATTAAATGCATTATCGCGTGCCAACCAACTCCAACCCGACATCATCGTTAATAAGAGGTGCTCAATTAATGAAGCTACCAACTAGATTTGTTAAGGTGGTGTATCAATATGCTATAAATTAAACTCATGTAGAGCTATGGCCTTACCTCAACATAGGCAAAGCATGAGGACCTCTGGTCTCAAGATTGAGCTCACTAGAGTGGGGAGTTTTAGGTATTATTGTATGGTTAATTATACCACATGTCACAATTAACCTCTTAATTTTGAATTATGTTACATTAGTTATGTTACCGTCTGAAATAAAATAATAACAAATTTGATTATTCTAAACAGAATAATAAAATATTTTACTTATACAAATACCATTTTTATCTACTATTAATTTCTCTCTCCCAAAATCTTGTGTCTTTCTCCTCTCTACCAAAATATCGCTCCTCTCTTTCTCTCTTTTGTCTCCTCTCTTCCTCTCCTCTTTTCACTTTCTATCTTTCCTCTCTTCCTCTCCATTTCCACCACCTTCATCCTCCTCTTCGTCGCCACCTCATCTCCTCTATTCGACTCCATTTGCTCTAGTGGTTATATCTCCTTCGACGTTTTCTCCATCGACGTCCAGATCACGATAGCTTCTGCTTTAAAACCAAATAGCGTCGATTATTGATGAGATCTGGACTAGGCGCGACTGGTTGGCTGCAATTAGGAGATAGCGCAGCATCGTGACTAGTTGGTGGCATTAGGAGGTGGCGTACTGGTTGGCGGCAGCTAATGACGGTGAGATGCGAACCGACAGAGAAGGAAAGAGGTCACAAATCATCAGAGTTTCAGTTTTATTTCTTATGAATGATTGTTGATGATGGTGGCAGAATTTCGTATGACCATCATAGAGTTTCAGTGCAAATCTGTTGTTTTATTGTTAAGCAATGTGACGGTTGCAAGGAAGAGAGGCGACTTGCAAAGGAGAGAGGTCATCGACGAGTATCGAACTGGTTTGGTGTCGATGGTGGTGGAGTTCGCTTTGGTGTTGAAGCGACAACGACAATGCAGTGGCAACCTTAGCCGTTGCATTCTTTCTTTACAGGATAAAAAAATTAGAAAATATTGAAGACCTTCGTCACTAGTTGATTTTGTGTTGGTTGATTTTGCTGAGTTTGGTTGATTTTGTTAAGTTCGATTGTTTTTGTTAAGTTTTGTGGTTGTGGCAACGGCAACGACTACTAGCCTTTATCAAACTCTAGCAACCTTGTTTTTAGTGTTGACAGTGGCGGAGATCGATCTAGTGCTAGTGGTAGTAGAAATCTAAAATTGATGTTGTGTACACTTTTGAAGACCTTTGAAGTGGTTTTCTTACAGGTTTTCTTTTTTTATAGAAAAAAAATAAAAAAATATTGAAGACCTCTATTGATGGTTGATTTTGTACAGGTTGATTTCGGTGAGTTTGGTTGATTTGCACAGGTTGATTTTATTGAATTTAGTTGATTTTCTTGAGTTTTATGGTGGTGGTGGCGTCGACAAACCTTAGTTGCCTTTTTTTTAGTGTTGACGATGGCAAAGATCAATCTAGTATTGGTCGTGGCAAAAAATCAAAAATTAATGTTACGTAGACCTCTGAAGACCTTCTGACCTTTTGAAGACCTTTTGTATATCTTTTGAAGATATTTTGAAGACCTCCAAAGGCCTTCTATAGACCCTTGAAAACCTTTGAAGACCTTCCGAAGACTTTTTGAAGACCTTCGAAGACTTTATGAAAACCTTTGAAAACTTTTTGTATACTTTTGAAAACCTTCCAAAAACCTTTGAAAACCTCCGAAAACCTTATGAAGACCTTTGAAAACCTTTTGTATACTTTTGAAGATCTTCAAAACCTTTTTGTGAAGACCTTTTGTATAGTTTTTGTAGACTTTTGAATACACTTTTGTACATCAAACTAATTACTATTAAATAAATTAAAATTTATAGATATCTTGTACATTGAATATATATACACAAATAATTCAGTTTAATTTTAAAAACATTACACCAAAAATTTATTAAATCAATTTTTTTATAAAAAAATTGTGATATTTGAAGAACATTATAGACCTTCTGGAGACATTTTGGATACTTTTGGAGACCTTCTAGAAACCTCTGGAGACCTCTAGAAAATCATATTTTTTTAGCTGGTATTTGTTTTATTGCGAAAAAATCAATTTCTTGTGAAAATATCATGATTTTTTGCAAACGTGACATTTATCAAATCAGTTTGTTTTTTTGTGGCATTTTTCAAAATTAGTATTTTTAAAAAATATTTTTCAAAATCAGTATTTTATTTTATTATAAAAGTGTATTTTTCCGTATTGTATGTCTCAATTGAAACCGATCAAAAAAAAGACCAAACTCATGTGTATTTTAATAATACCAAGTGATTTAATAAAACATTTTGTAAATTGGTGGAAAAAAATTAGGAATTAATTGTGATAATAGAGAAAACATTATTAAGTCCACTAGGTTATTTTCGTGATATCAATATACATCATTATTTATATTGGGAGTGGTTGTTTGGTGTGTAAATTATTTTAACATAAAACAATTTATACTTAAAAAGATTGTGATTCTCTCTACTACCATTCTACATAAAAACTTATTTTATATAAAAAGATTATCTATTCTCCCTACCTTTTACTATACAAGTTATTTAATTCCATTATTATTAGATCTATCTTAGCTAATTTATTTAGTTTGTACATTAAAAAAAATAACAACAGTGCTATGTTTTCTAAATAATATCCACCCTAAATTAAATTAACGAACCATGTGATGAAAATTCTACTACTTTTTTTTAGCTTATGATATAAAAATTCTACTAGGCAATATTTTTTTTTTAATCATGAATCAACAGGGCACTATATAGTGTTGTATTTTATTCTGTTTGAAAATGTTGCAATTTTCATCACATGAATGATGAAACTTTCCAAAAACATTAGAGAAGGGTCATATTAACATATTTTCACCAAAATGGGCTAAATGGCTAATTTTGGGAATTTAGGGCATCACCCATTGAAGTTGGCAGAAGCTACAAAGGATGCCACCAATAAGTTTCCTCCTTTGTGAATTTTTCTCAAATGCAACCTTTGCCAAAACAATATCTCAAATGCCATTTTTTTTCCTTTTTATTTTTTTTTATTTCTCTTAATTTTCCGCTCTCCTCCCTCTCCCACTCCCAAACCCTCTCTCCCCCCACCTCCCACGCCTACTCTCGTTCCCAACACATCTCCTCTTTCTCACACTCTCTCTCGCCGAGAATGATGTCGTAGGTGAAGGCGTCTCTGGATCATGGTGAACGCGTCTAGGTCTTAGGCTTCTCCGATGTCAGTCTCGATTTCCTCCGACGGAGATCGCCAGCGTCGAAATCAAACCAAAGAGAGACGATCTCGACGGACGCTGGGCAAAATGAGGTCGTTAATGAAGAAGATTGCGACGGTGGCGGAAAACAAATTGTGAAGGGGGAAGGACATCGCGGACGGAGAAAGCGGCGATGGGTTCACTTGGTGAGGGAGGTGGCGGCAGTTTCTGTTGGTGAAAGAGGCAACGACGGATTCTGTTGGTGAAGGAGGGGCCAGCATTATAGTTGGAGGAGGTGACGGAAGCGCCAACCCTAGCGCCTGATCGATTCTGATTCTCTACAAATTACGTCAGCAATTCTTCCAAGTTCGACAGAAACTACAACACCGGCCTCCAAATGCTGGAAAACTTTCAATACAGTCCACAAAAATACTTTGAGTTCCGAAATTGCATAGTATGCCGACAAAGTTAATTTTACACGTAAGTGTAAGGGTGTAAACAGTATAATTTGAGCAATCTTTAGACTTCTAATAAAATTAAATCACAAATTATGGTTGAAAAGAATTGCATTTACAATTAAATTTCAAATGTGGTTGGAACTACCTAAACTAAATTATGTGGATGTCGTTGGATGAGGTTGGTTCTTGCAGTTTGTGACATCCCAACCCTAAATAACTATAAATAGCATATATTTATTAGTACATGTATTACATAAACATTTTTATGATATAGAATTTGTTATTTATAGTTAAAACATAAGATGCAAATACGAATATTTAAGAAATTAATTAACAAATAATTCTTAAGTACAATCGCATAGTGGTAATAAATGTATATTAAAATTATAGTATTGAATTTATAATTCAATTTGAAATCTTATTCTTGAAAGGTGTCAAATTGAATTAGGAATAATATAAAGGATTGGAATTGGAAAAAAATAAATCGAAGTTAGCTAAGGACTAAAAGAAGAACAAATGAGAAAAATGGACTAAAAGAGAGAAAAGGTATGGATAAACACAAACCAAATTTTAGGCGGTTGTAATCATGAGCCACCCAGGTATATAAACCAATTCCTCTTATTATTGTTACATGTACTAGCACAATACCCGCGCTATCTAACGAAATTTTTTAAGTGACTAAATTATATTATTAATTGAAATAAAAATATTTTTGGTAATTTAATGCATTTTTTTATTGAGAATATAGATTTTAAAAGACTTTTTTATGTACAATTTATTTTTAGAATTATATGAATTTCATTTCTTGTCACAAATGAGAGCTTCTTACTCAGTTTTACTTTTGACTACCGCCACATGCATTTGACCATGAATAAGTAAGTTAAAGTAAATTAAGACCGACATGACTGAAAATAGTTTAATGTATTCTTCTAATAAAAATTTGTCATTTAAACTCTTGTGTATAACTCTTTGGATCTTTTTAACAATATTTTTTTTAGAAATTGAAGACTTACATATACTCAAAAGTTTAAGTAACTTAACTAATATGACTTGTCAAGAAAATGGTAAGAAATGTATGAAATAAATTAATCATTTGTTGCTTAATCAATAAAAATTCAGATTACAAAAAAGGTAATTGTTTGAATATATTAATAAAGCAAACAATTGATCTTAAATAAACCAAAACCTTACATTTATCTTTAATTGAATTTTTAACAATGTTAATCAAAATATACTTATTATGACAATCAATTTGATTGTCAATTTATATAGATATTAATTTTATCCGCATATGTTTGTTTATTGCTCTCCACTTGCTTATCCAAACATTCAGTTTTTTTTTTCATATTTTCTTCATCTTATTGATTGGAAATCTTTTCTGCCAATAATATTGGTTATAGTCGAGTTTGTTGAGTTCGATTTTGATGATTATGAATAAAAAACATCCATGAACATCCAAGAAAGAAGTGCAGACATGCAGACTCTGTGATTTGTGGCAACAAGACACATCATGAATGATCTACGCACATAGATATTGTGCAATGCGCGTAGACGTGCATGATACTGAAAGCAGAAAGCGTCAGATCTTTCTCTACGTACATAGTAGTTGGTTCTACGCACGTTGACGATCATCCAGATTAAAGAAAAAAAAAGTCAAGGCATGTAGAGACAAGTTGAAGGATGAACAAGGCGCGTTGATGAGCAAAGATATGATCTTCAAAGAGAAACGCTACGAACACAGAAGAGGCGAACAACGCATGTAGACAAGGCCTGGTTGAAATAAAGCCAAGATGTTTCTCAGAAATTTGAATTTGAATATCTCTGACATAAATCACATGCGAAATCAAAGGTGCAGAGTTTAATCAGGCGTCTACGCGCACAGAGCACAGTGCAACGCACGTAGGAAGCTACTGGTTGGAAAATGTTCATTTTGGAATTCAAGCAATGCAAGTAGAAAGTGATACTATGCACATAGAACTCAAGATCAATGCACACAGTAAAGAAGCAATGCATATAGATGTTGATCTACATAAAGCCGAGACCATTGGAGTTCCATCAATGCACATAGACTTGAATACACAGCACGTAGAACTCAGATGGAACAAAGAACTACGTGCATAGAAGAAGAACCACGCACGTAGTGAAGGGTGATGTCAGTACTGAGCAGAATTTGCCTTATTCTACAACGGCTACTTCAAGGCTCCAACGACTATATTCTTACAAATGGCTCTAAATAGACGTCTCAGGTCAGTAAAGAAAAGAGTGAGATATGTACTAAAGCTTGTCATACATTCTATCTCTCTTCTCTACCTTTCTAATTCATGTGAGCCATTCACTTGCAAAATTTTCTTTTGTGTGGGTTTTGTAACAATCAATGTATTTGATTGAGGGTAGATAGGTTTCCTTGTAGAGCCTGTGAAAAATAAGAGAGGTTACTAGTGACCCTAGGAAAACTAGTGTTGGTTTTCTTGTTTTGTCCATAAAACAAGATGAACGGTTTTCTAGTTGATCCCGCAAAAACTAGGTGAACGGTTTTCTAGTTGATCCCGCAAAAACTAGGTGAACGGATTTCTAGTTAAGCCCGTAAAAACTAGTGGCTTGGTTTTCTTGTTTCGTCCTTAAAACAAGGTGTAACAGTTTGCTTGTTGATCCTGCAAAAACAAGTTGTTGTAAACGGTTTTCCTCCATCCGGAAGTGAGGAGATAGTTGAGTTAAACTCTGTAGTGAATCTAGAGGAGTGTATGTAGGTCAAGATGACCGAACCACTATAAATATTGAGTGTTGATTTTCTCTCTCCCTTACTCTCCTTTACTTTCTTTATTTGATTTACATTTGCATTTGACTCATTATTGAGTGTGTGGATTGGATCTTTAGAGCTTCCGCATTCGACTTTGATTTTGATTTAAAAGAACTTTGTTATTTGTGTTAGTTTCCAAAAGATTTTCAACATAGTTTTTAAGCTTGCTAAAAATTCAATTCACCCCCCCTCTTGGAGTGTTGTTTCCACTGCATTTTGGGACTCTTCAGAGTTCTTTACTTACAGAATTTTAAGATAAACTTAATATTTTTTGTTTTCTTTATTTTTCTTCTTCCATTTTTTTTTTAAATTTCTCTGATCAATCAAATAATTTGATGGATATTATTTGGTCATTTCAACATTTTGTTATAATATTTCTAATATTTTTTATTTTAAAAATTTTATATTACTAAAGAATATATAAATATTTTTTATTTGAACATATAAATTATTTGAACTAAAAAACATAAAATTACAGTTTATAAATTTCAATTCATAAATTTTTAACAAATATTCTATTTATAAATTCTTATTTCTATAAATAACATAATCAATGTGTTCATATTAAAAATTGGAAAGATCTATGCTCATGTTAAATGTATTAGTTGTGACAGGTGACACATTAATGTCTTGTCAAATGTTACAATATCATGAATATATTCTCCTTTATATTAATATATAGATTAGCCTATGAAAACAACATCTTTTGTTAAAAAAAAAAAAGAGAGAGAGAGAAGAATATAGAACCTATCAACCTAGGTGAAGAAACAAGCAAAGCCGAAACTGCAAAATAAGGTAAACAACAACAATAGCCCTTTAATTACTACCTTAATTACCTTTCCAATTCAGTTCTAATTTACATATTTTAATAAGGGTTATGGATGTATATATACTGATTTAAAAATATTATTGATGGTTTGTTGATTGGATTAAAAAGAAGGACACTATGTTAATCATAGAAGTATATAGGTTTAGAATCATAATTCAAACTTGTCTTTTATAAGCTACTTGATTCTTTATAGCTTGAATTAGAAACTGCAAATTTACGGAAACAATCACACATGAATCTATTTATTGAAACAACAAACAGTTCTAAATTTGGAGTTAAATTGAATAATAAGCAATTAAAACACTGAGGGAGGATTTGTCTGCCTTATTTACGGATTCATTAATAGCAGTCTATTTAGAAGCTAATTTTGGAAATCCTAGTGACTTAATTTTAACAAAGTGAAAACCTAAAAGTTTTAAATACATATGTTTTCTAGCTGCCTGTAAAAGGACATAGCTTAATTTTAAGTATCGAGGGAGGTAGGCTTGTTTAGTTAAAGGCTTGTCATGTTTACTATTTCATTTAATACAGTTGATTCTAGGTTCAGATGTGAAAAATTGCTGCAATCTCTGTATTTTGAATTAATCTCTGATATTTTCTAGAAATACGGATATTGACTCTAGTTTTTAAATTAACAACCCATTTCTTGTTTGGATTTGAATAGAGTGAACCGTAATTAAAAGACTGAGTAAATGTATGTCTGCTCTGTTACAGCCTTTGTCCTATTTTTAAAAATTTACTACGAATTGTGTAGATTGAATTAGACTACATGGTATATATTCCTAGAAAGATCTATATGTCTAATTTATGACATAATTTACAGAGATCAATTTGGTAGAAGTGATGCTCAATCTGTCCTGAAGTAGAAACAGGGCAACAATTGGTCTGACTTCGAAAGTTCACCACAAATTCTATAAATTGAATTAGGATTTGTACTTTATATGTATATAAAGCTTAGAATGTCTATTTTCAAATAAAATTTATATCGATTTAATTGGAAACCTATAACTCTAGATATGTTAAGTGGATCACAAATCGTTCTGTTGACACTAACCTAAGAAATATACTATAGGGACTGTTTAGATATATTTTCAACAATGGGGATTGAACTGAAATTTTTTATAACAGAAAAATAAAAACAGAATGAGAACATATCCTTATAAGTTACAGATGTAATTAGCTTATTAATTAAATAAATTCAAAGTTCTCGTCACTCGCTAGGACATATGGACTAAATTGAATAAGAATTTGTAATAAAGGGATTAGTCCAAAATTTTATAGAAAAGGGTGTTTGGTATTGATATATGTAAATTTTAATATTATGTAGATCTAAATGACCCAAATACTCATACATTGGGGAACTAGAAGTTCTTAGTACTTAGCACATATATTAGAAACACAAGTAAGTATAAACTGAAGATTAGATTTGTATGTGTGTTATATGATTTGTGTTCATAGATTCGCTCTTAATATGATTACTTGGACAAATTGGTGACTACTTGATCTTACATGCTATATGTTAGACGTTGAGAATCTTCTTATGGTTTGTCATATGGATATGTTCGGAATGCTCATTGTACATACGAAAAGCAACGCTTTTACATGTATATTGATTATCAAATGTTTCACATATTGATGCATTCATACGAGACTTAATAAAGATATTGTGACCATCATACTGTTATATTTTCAAATTATACAGGAGGTATTTGGGTCAATTTTTATACGATACTGGCCAGCCAATTATACAGTGGCAACAGGAATCTTGGGGTGGTACTTGGATTGTTTGGTCATAACATATAAAATGAGATACAATGGCATATGCATATATTTGTATGACATAGTTAATCAATTATTTGATATATTTTGTGTTTGCTTGAGTTTGATATATGATGCTTTATACTCATTGAGTTGCGACTCATATAAAGCGCAAATATTTTTCCAGGTGACCATTACTTATAGATCTTTTTGCATGACTTGAGTTTGGAGTTTGTAGATAGCAACATGAGTCACAGGTTCACTGGCTGGTGCTCCATACTGCTTCCTCCTCTACATTTGCATACGTAGTTAGCTGAGTCTTTTGACTTTTATGTATAAATTTTGAAACTTGGCTTGTATATATTACTTGTACTAATGTAAATGGTTATGTTTGCATAAGAACTTTTTTATTTTGTTGGATTCCCATAATGGTATATGATTATATGTGATTATATAACTATAGTTTAAATCATATGGAAAGTACAAGTGTGTTACATAGTTAATATCAAGTAATCAATAAAAGTTTAATACCAATATGAATTTAAAGTTTAACTTACTATAAAAAGGAAAGCAAAGCGAAAAGTAACTTTAAATATTATTTCATTATAATTGTTGTTCCAACATTCAAGACGTCCAAAACATAATCATAACTTCCTTAGTTACATTTGTAATCTGTCCCAAAATACATACAATTTACAAAATCTATTCATCAATTAGCCTTTAGCTAACCTAACTAATTCAAGTATATACCTTGCTAGCTCTCAAAATATACAATTTTTAGTTGGACAAAAATAAAATTCAACTTTTTTGTCCTTTTTTGTATTATTTTTATTAAATATTATTCAACTCATGTAATATATATATATATATATATATGCAGTTGCGATTCGATTGCGGATGGATTGGGTGATTTTTCCTATTTAACGGTTGAACCTTACAGCTCTAGTTGTACGCATTGTGTACACCGATGTACACTTGTGTACAACTTCAAACAATTGATCAAAAAAAAATAGAGAACATTTGTACACACGTACATGCTTGTACAAGATCTATATACCAAGGCCCTCTTATGTAAACCTTGGAATAAATCTAAAACAATTGACATTTAGTAAACAAAAAAATAGATACTAATTTTATGCTTGTCCACGTTTATACATGTTATGTTCAAGCTCTGTACACAATTGTACACCGGTTGTACATGCTTTGTTGACAATTTTTTTATGCGATTTCTCCTAATCTTTTCGCGAGAAAGTGAAGTCAATTTTTTACAATTTTTCTCAATTTCTCACGAAAAATCAAAAAGTGGCATTCTTTTTTATTTTCTTTGAGAAAATGACATTTTAGAAAATAGTCAAACAAGAGGTAGCATTTAAAATATTAGGTTGGCCTCCTTTAAATAAAAGCATAATTTACACAATGAAATGAGAGAATAAATGAGACGAAAAGCAAAGCAAAGCAAAACATGGTCAGAGTGGATCATGATAGCAACGAACATCAATCTTTTCATTTGTTTGGTCTTTCTGTGATTCTTGAATTAAACTCGGCTTCCATATGTTCTGTGAGACAATCGAGGTTGAAATTTTAGGCTTAACCATGTGTGCGATCAATATAGGCCAACGCTCAACTCGAACTCGACCAAGACAATTTCGGCGAGGATTATTGGAGGGGCTAAGATCCCACCCACCTAGCTGTTTGCTCTCCCTCCTTAGATATCTATGCACGTAACGACACGCGAAACAAAACAAATCGAGCTGAATGGAATTCGTCAGATGCACGTTTGGCATCCTCTGACCAGAGAAGTGCGTCGTCTCATGTTTGATGCACGTCCTCACTCGACGTGCATTGGGTTCTCATGGTCATCGATGCACGTCTCGCGTCTCGGATTTTTTCCCGACTCCACCAGAAAAAATCCAACTTCTCCTCGGTCTTTCACCACAAAACTTACATCGACCATTCATAAAAGTTCTAGGACCTCTAAACCATCTATTCTAATCATAAAGATGTTAAACACAACATCGTCTCAAAGTTGCTAGCTTTCTAAACTAAATAAACCCACAATAACACCACAACAAATAGTAGCTAAATCCTTGGCTTCTAGTGTCTAATCATTACTGGAATATCTAAAATACATTAAAACACATACCTCCAACACCAAGAATGCAAACCTCTATCCCAACAAGGATTCAAGCTCCAACTCACTCTCAACACGTAGTCAACCACGATATTGCCTAGTCACGGTGCATAAGCATATGTCATATTCGAATTTTAATCTATTGTGTTGGTTTTGTTTTGATTCATATTTTATTTTAATATTTCTGGACCATGATATTGCCTTGAAGCAACGGAATCCCCCATCCCCTACCTTAGCCCCAAGTCGATGTGCGTGCCACTTTTCTTGAGGCCTTTGGCAATAGCAAACCAAAGTTCGTATCTACAGGCTCGAAATCTCAGCATCAGTTATCTGTGGTAATTTTCTTGCGCAAGGCCTGGTGGTCGATTCCAGCAAATTTGCAGCATAAAGTGTAACAAACTCGAAATCAACATGTTAAACCTCCCAAAGTGCAACAATTCTTTGAATTAGTCTTCAAACCTTTTAAAACAAAATAGAATAATTTACCAAAAAACAAAATAGTAATCACATAGATACAAACCGTAAAATAAGCATGCCAACAAATTTGTAATTTTAAAATAAAAAAGAATAGACTAAAAACAATTCAGGTTAATTCTAAGTTGAACCTTAAATTTGAAAAAACTTATTGTA
The DNA here is from genome assembly GCA_948243855.1 of Flueggea neowawraea. Taxonomy (NCBI): domain Eukaryota; kingdom Viridiplantae; phylum Streptophyta; class Magnoliopsida; order Malpighiales; family Phyllanthaceae; genus Flueggea; species Flueggea neowawraea. Next base: position 3,201 of record CAODLS011484726.1, on the reverse strand, counting down.
GACCTAATTTGCGTTTCTATAGAGGCTTGACCTCTTGAACCTCCAGTAAAAGATAGCCAAACGAGGATAATACCTCAACAGAGCTTAAGATAATGATTTTTGCCCATATTAATAACTTGTTAATGTGATCCCCTATGCTTGTTGGAAGTTGGAACTTGCAACTTATAATCTTGAAGACAAAAAATTGTTGCTTCTCAACAATAATAAAAACAAATGTTCTTTTTAAACTCAACTAATTAATGATTATGTTTAATAAATAAATTTATAGTCTAATGACACTAGACTCATCTTCAGTGATAAAAAATCGAGACTTCGATTTTGAATGAAACTAATTATAACCGGCAATGTTTGGTCAAGAACCGTGTTCATTAACCAACAATATGGTCATGATATTTCTGTGGAGACGCTGGTTTGTTTCTTTTCGCTGAACCAAATACGTGACATAGTGAAGCCAGCAACAGCGTAAATTATCTTCCTTTTTGTACAACTGAAGCCCACTTTCGTGGCCTACAATAGCAGTATAGGTAGACAATAAAGATGGAGCGGGTTAGGAGACACAGTTCTTGACTTGACCACCCCCACCCCACCCACAAGGTACTACCTCTTCTCAGCTACACATTTCTTTCATTCTATGTGGGTTTAACTCGAATCATATTCACATCTTCATAAAGTGTTCATTTAGAAATAGTGTATTTATTAAATAGCGACTAGCTGGGTGCATGCTTATGTTCGTTAGATTAATTAATAGTGCTAGTAAAAAAGTAAATAAACCAAAATAACTTGAATTTTAATATTTTTATCAAATTTAGTCTATACTTTAAAAAATATAAAAAAACTTTGAATTTTGAGAGTTGTATCAAATTTATTCGGGTGATAGTATTCTATTTGTTTCTATTATTAAATATCAGGTTGACATGTCCATGCATACAATATGATGATGTGATGGATTTATGTGTCAGTGTCACGTAGCATGATGTCATGCCATGTCATTAGGTTGTACACATGTGTATGCCAATGTAGCACTTAACTATAGAAATAAACAAAACAATGATGTTGAAATAGATTGGATACAACTTTCAAAATTTTAGGGGTTTTTTTTACATTTTTAAAGTACAAACTAAATTTGATAAAAAAAGTCAAAATTCAGGTTATTTTAATTTATTTACTGTGGTAAAAATCAATTGTATAATACCAAAGTTAAGAAAGTATCACAAATTTTTTAACAATCAACCTCTAGAAATAACTATAGTGCTTGAACTAATTAGTCAAAAAACAGTACATAAACTTATTATTTTGATAATCAACTTCTGATACCTATTGACAAAGCTTTCAAATTTAATTGATAAACATGTAAATTGTTGCCAAACTGACTTTTCTCTAATGCAGTTACTATTTTTTTATAAATTGTTTTACCCGAATTTTATTCATTTAGATCATAAAAAGATGTTCTAAAAAAATCATGAAATGCTCAGTACAAAGATATAAGTATCATGCTTGTTAAAAAAAGAAAAACAAGAAAATAAATCCTGCAGCCCATGTTAACATTCTTTCTAATTGATTAACGTGAATATATAGTAATAACATTTTTTTTGATAAGAAATAATCTTATTAAGCATAATAACACATTAATTCATTAACGGTTTACGCCAATTTATGCTCGATGTGTTTATCTCTTTTTTTTTAAACCATATATTTATTTGTTTTAATGCACGTACATTTGTGCAATCCATTAACCCAAGACACTCTTAAAGAACTTAGATAGGATCAGATTTTGGGCCTCACTAATTTAGGTAGATTAGTTTCTAAACGACCTGATACGGTTTCTGATTACAAGTACTTATTGATCAAATAACTTGAATTCAAACTTTACCAACTCTAGTTATTAAACAAATTAAATTGAGATAATTAAATTTTTTAATTAAATAATTAATGAAAGTTTTAATTGGGTTGATTCCTTATAAACACATTTATATTTTGTAGAATCCATCAACCCAGAACCACACTACAGCAGCAAGCTACTATTGTCATTAAATCCACAAATCATCAACTCTAGTGCGAATTACAAATAACTATCCCAATTAAGGGGTTACATATGAATGACTGGTAAAACAAGGTGAGATACTAAAAAGCATAGCAATCAAGGTTGAGTTGGTGTCCATGGTATTATAGACTAACAAGAAAAACCCAAGGTCTAATCATCATCGGATGCAGAAGACGAGAAGAAACAAGAAAGAAAATATGAAAATAACTAAAAGAAAGAGAAACAGAAACACACACAGACCACTTGTGCCTCGGAAAAGAGCAACACTTTCACTGCCCTTTTTTATCTATAATTCTCTCTCTTCCAAACATTTTTTACCAATCCCAATCCCACGATAACCAAAGCAACACATTAAAAACAAAAAATTAAAACACAAAGTAACCAAGAATCAAGCCTCTCTACAGTTATATTTAGTTTTATACAAAAGGATTTTTTTTGTTTCAAGAAGGAACTTGCTATATAGCCATTTGGTGAGAGGGGTTCTTCTTGTTGGTATGAGTTTCTGTGTGTGTAAGCAGTTGTAGTTTAACACTTTAAAAAAAAAAAGAGTTTGGCCTTCACAAAGGGCCAAACCAAAAACTACCCTTTGCTTTCCTCATCTTTTAGAACACAAATCCCACGAAAGTAGCATGCAACCATGGCGTCCTCTTCTTCTTCTTCACACAAAACCCTAAAATACTATTCATACCCTTCAGAAGTAGTAGGAGAAGAAATTCAAGAAAAAGACTGGCTGGAGTTAGGATTAGGAAGTAGTAGCAGCAGCAAATGCAAGAAAAATCAAGAAGTTTGTTTTGGAGCTTATAACAATCATTCAGGTTTGGAGGTGGGTGAGAAAGGAGTAAAGTTAGGGTTAGAGATAAGGGAATTGATTGGTGATAGCGATCATAATTATGGAGCAGATGTTATGGAGGCACCACCACATAGTAGTAGTAATAATAATTATCACTACAGTGGCGGTGGTGGTCAAGAAATTCATCATCATCATCATCATGGTTGCTATGACTGGCCAATGTGGCCGCTTCGAAATGATCAAAATCGTCATTGTGGACCAACAAGAGTTGTAATGCCCCACTCTTCTGGTGCTGGTTTGTGGTTCACTCTCCGCTCCTCTACGAACCGGTGAGTCATGAATGATCCAACCAAATTTCAAGTCATGAATG
>CAODLS011484724.1:0-11368 GCA_948243855.1 Flueggea neowawraea | reverse complement strand
TTGTTAGGTCTGATTTGAGCCTTAAATCAAATTGAGAGAGTTGAGAGTTTCCAATAAACTGAACGTGGAGATTGTAAAGTGTATAAGGTGCCCTTGTGTGGCTTGATAGTTGAAATATCAAGAAAGTTTCTTGGGGAATTGATGTAGGCACTTCAAAGAAGGTCGAACCACTATAAATTATGTGTTTGCTCTTCTCTGTACTTAATTTAATTTGTTTTATTTTGTTTATTCACGCTCACCCACTTGGACTTTATTATTAATATCTTGAATTAGTTTGTATGGTTGCAAAGAAACCGAAAAGATTTGTAAAAAAAAGGCTTAGAACACTCTACTTATCCCCCTCTAAAGTGTTTTTGGATTCATGAGATGGTTGGAAAGACCACATCTTCAAAAACCATCCACTTTCTTCTTCTCCCAAATTGTGTTACCTTAATAATAAATCAACGCTGGGGTTGACATACTTCGTGTGGTCTTTGGGACATCTCAACTTTTCAACTTTCTCCATAATCTCAAAAAGCGTATTTATATCCATATATGTAACATTCGATGCATTTTTTATGAGATAAAGAATTATCATATCTAGGATGGCCCTTTTTACTAAAAAAACTATGTATTTGCCAATAAAATACTAAAAATATGATTATTGTCTATACTGCATAAGTACACCAAAATCCAAGCTCTCTTTGTAATATAATCATCTACACAACCTAGGAAACCTGAGTTTCAACATCTTTTGAACTGGAATTAAAAAAATCCTCCAAATTTTGCTTTAATAATTTAGGATGTGAACGAATTGCATTAAAACTTCCTTAGGCTTGATTCCCCTCCCAGCTTTAAGTAAACAACAACTTCAACTTAGCACTTACTTCAAAGGCTGGTGACAAAAGCGTTTTCAATCTCTTGCTAACGAATTTGTCAGTAGATTTGTCCCCAAAAGTGAAACCTTTGAAAATTTAAATGATCTTACAGGATCCATCTATGTTCTTAATATTCGACTTCTTACAAGCAACTTGAGTCGTACTCAACAGAATCATACTAGGTCTAAGGAGGTAAGAGATGAAACTTAATCTCTCATATCTTTGTGCTTTTTGTGTAAAGAACGACCTAAAAAAGAGGGTTATAAGTTTTTTTTTTTATGTATGAAAAGAAAAGTTACACAAAACACGCAGCATAATAAAAGACCAAGGCTTTTTTTGAATGTTGTGTAGTAGTTAGATCTATGTTATTATAACTAGAAAAGTTGACCTCTGGCTTTCAAAAGAAGGAGAGAGAGAGAGAGAGAGAATGTTGTGTAGTATTTGGTCTATATTATTTTATTGGTCAAGACAACTTTTAGTCACAACTGCTCCAGATAATTTTCATACCCAACATGTACAAATATGGTTTGGCAACAACTAATTGTGTAAAGGCATAAATGACTAGAGAAATAACTGGTGTAAGGGAAACCAAAAACTAGAACCTGCAATCTAAGAAAGTGAGAATTGATCGCATGCATCTTCAACCCTTTTAGAACAAAGAAACATAGAAACAAAAACTAGCTAGCGATCTTCGAAATTATATCCATGCAACAAAGTATTATCTAAGGAACTTTTAAGGTCTCTTCTACTTTATGGTTGGACAAACCACATCTACGAAAAGCATCCACTTTCTTGTCACAAATTGTTTTACCTAGATAATATATCGATGCTAAGCATCGATATACTCCGTCTGGTCTTTAGAAAATCTAAACTTTTAAGATTTTCTCCACAATCTCAAAAAGCCTAATTGTGTCCATAAAGGTTACATTCGATACCTTTTTGATGGGATAAAGAATTATCGAATTTGGGGTGCCCCTTTTGCTAAGAAAATCTGTATTTGCTAGTAAATACTGAAAATATGATTATTGTCTATATTGTATAAATGCACCAAAGACTATGCTCTCGAAGTAATCTGTTGGTTTGAAATGACAATCCAAGAGAGGGGTGAATTGGATTTCTAACTTTTAAAACTTGTTTAAAAATATTTTTGCAATTAACAAAATATACAAGATAGGCAAAAGACAAAGCAAGAACACAAATCCAATTCACAAAAATAATAAATATAAAAAGAGAAGGATTATAGAAATCAAATCTAAGATGTATAGTGGTTTGACTCTCTTAGCCTACGTCCACTCCTCAAGCTTCCTCTTGAAATTTTGAATTCATTATGTCTCATGCTTCAAAAGGTACAAGATTAAACATTTATAAACTCTTGTCTTAGTAGATGTAAGATTAGATCTCTACAACTTCTTGCTTTAATGGGTACAAGATTAAACCTCTACAAATATAACTCTTGTTTGTTTAGATAAACAAGAAAACTATTCCTTTCAAAGACAATGATAAGATTAACAAGGAAGAATGAAATCAATAATTAACCTCTCAAGAAATAATAAATTTGCAAGTGAAAGTCACTCTTGAGAGATATGTGGATGATGTGCAAATATGAGCAAAAGAAAGCTTGATGTTATTGGAAGATGATTGCAAGTGACTAAGAACAACTTTCATTGATGTGTTTTGGACCTATTTATAGCTTTCCAATTCTTAATAGTCGTCGGGTTATTGAATGTACCATTGTAAGATAGAGAAACCCTTGATTTAATGTTCTAACACAGCCTCTAACTCGAGTTAACTCTTTGTGTTACTCGAGTTAGCCATTTGAAGAACATCACTCTTGAAACATGTAACTCGAATAACGAGTTACATGTTTTTTTGACCTTTGGAATCTCAAAATTTTAACCTTGTATGCATCAGTATTTTTGCCTCAAAGTGTTTACTCGAGTTAGACAAGTGGTTTACTCGAGTTAGACAAGTAATTGAGTTGCCCGACAAATGCACGGTTTTTACGCAACTTGAATTTTCGTCTCTGATGCTCCTAGATGTCTTACTCGAGTTATGTATTCTGTTTACTCGAGTTATATGACATGTAGACAACTCGAGTTGCACTTCCTGTTGCTTGAGTTACATCACTTTGTTCTTTCCCTCTGGATACTTCAATTGCTCGAGTTAGGCACATTGTTGCTCAAGTTAGGTTGCAACGTCAGTGATAAAATGATTAAAAATCAAAATCCAATTTTGTTCATCATCAAAACACAAAGGAATATAAATGTAAACCACCCTTGGTTCAACAATCTCCTTCTTTTTTATGATGACAAAATATGCACAAATTTGAACATCTATTCAACATTAACAAATAATTTGATCAATGATTTTACTCCTTGTCACTTAGTTAGTGCAACACAATAGTGAACATAATGTTCAAATCAATATTGATATCAAGTTAGAATAAGAATGATGCCGCTTATGCAAATTTAACAAATTCATGCAACATTCTCCCCCTTTTTGTAATCATCAAAAAGGATACGTAAGGTATGCAAAAAAAAGTTATAATCCCTTTTTTTTTTTAAAAAAAAAAGTAATCAAGAATTATTGAGCACAAGAAGCTCCCCTAAGTAAATGCATTTATCAAAGAAATCATTTTGGAGGTAAAACTCCCTTCTTTTTTGTTTCATAACATGCATAACAATTTTCAAAGACATATCTCCCCCTTTGAAATTCAAATATTTAGAGTATGCATGATAAGAAATACATAAGCATCAACAATTATATCACATATCATATAGGCTACTTTCACAACAAATGAGTATTTTAAGAACAAATTGCATCAAACAAAACATATAACAACAAATTAAAGCACATCAAATAGTATAATAAGTTTGGAATTTAATACTTATTTACCTCAACCACTAACAAAACATTTATTGGTGACCGAAAACTTGTTCATTCCTTCTCCAAGTTCCTTGATATGCATTTTTTCCTTGTCTTTCTCTATTTTGGTCTTCCTTCAAAATATGAACACTTCTTGGTACCATTTTCTTTTAAGCCCTCGGGGGTTAGTTTTAATCATATTATGAAGAATGATTCCTTTGAGAACACATACCTTATTTACTCGAATGTAGGCATTGTTTCTACCATTGCAAGAATATGCAATATGCACCATCTTACCATAATAGTTGCAAGTAGAAAATGAAAATGAGGCATTCGGTCTAACAAATCTAGTATAATATGATTTGTTTTCATTCATGTAATTATACCCCAATCCACTTTTGGACAAAGACAACCTTTGACTACCAAGAAGCTTATCAAGGTTTTCTTTTCCTTGAATGAGTTTATGAGAGATATTAGTGAGCCAATCAAATTTCCTCTTTAATGCAAGGTTTTCACTCACTAAGTCTGCATTCTTATTAGCCAAGCATTTATCAAGCTCATTTCTCAACCTATCATTATCTTTTCTCAATTCATCATTCTTATTTTGCAAAACATCAATTTTTTGTCAAGGTCACACACAATTTTCTTTAATGCAATATGTTTAATTCCAAGCTTCCTAAATTCATCATGCAATGATACAATTGCTTCATAAAGTTTATCATGGGTATAGGAAGCACACATACCTTATCCTATTTTTCTTCATTGTCTCCAATTGCCATACGACAAAAGTTTGCTTCCTCACCAACGTCCTCATCATAATCCAAGCTATCATAACTCTCGCTCCAAGTAGCCACCATTACTTTGCTCTTCTTCTTGAATCTTTTGTTGGCTTTCTTTACGATAGGACATTCAAATTTGGTGTGTCTGGGCTTCTTGCATTCGTAGGAAATGATTTCATTCTCTTTCTTGTTAGATGACTCTTTTGAGTCTTCCATCTTGTATAACCTCCTGGAGAATTTCTTTTTCTTGAGGAATCTATTGAATTTTTTAGTGAGTTCTTATTAGATTACTCTTTTAAGTCTTCCATACTGTATAACCTCTTGGAGAATTTCTTTTTCTTGAGGAATCTATTGAATTTTTTTGTCATAACCCATTTCTGGGACCATGACCGGCGTACGAGGTGAACCGTCTATGGGAGTCTGACCCATCCTGCACAAGCCTCAATATACATATCTATTACCCAAAATCATATTTAATAAATTAAAACCAATTAAAGGTTTAAACATCGTTTATTAAAACAAAACATAATATAAATTCGCCGAAAAAATTTCAAATTAAACATTTGAAATACCAAATACAATAACAAAAACTAAAACAAATTCCATAGGAAACCTGGTGTGGGGCCTCTACTAATCATACAAACGAGACCCGATCAAAAGGGCACTGGCAGCAACGTCAGGATACCTCATTGAGCATCAAATGCCAACGAACATAATCCACAAGAGTCACCTGCAAGATGATAATAACAGGGACAAAACAAACAAAGAAAAGGGGGTCAAACCCAGTGAGAGAAATCACTCAAGATTGCCTCATACGTGCCTTACAAAGACTGTTTTGAAAACAGTTCGAAAATACCACATGCAAATATAGTCAACATATACATATATATACACACTACATACATAGTAGCAGTTCAAAACCCTTTCGAAATCGTTCGCAATCAATGCAAACAACATACACAAAATCATTCATAAGTTAATCAAAATCTTTCATGAATATTTCTAAAATCTTTCCAAAATTTCTTCAAAGCTAATGTGTTTTCAATAACAAAACAAAACGTTTCAGAAATGTTTTATCTTATCGAAGATTTCAAATAAAACCCTTTTTCAAACCCATTTTGAAATCTTCGTACTAGAATTTAAAAACCTTTCTAGTTTTACTAGAAATTTCAAAGTCAAAGTTTGTCATGTAGGTATAGCAAAACCTTTTTATCTTTTATCGAAAACTCCAATCCATAGTTCAAAAACCGTTCTATCCTTGCTAGAAATTACAAAAAAAAACAAAACTTCGCCACATAATAATAATAATAATAATAATAATAATAATAATAATATTATTATTATTATTATTATTATTATTATTATTATTATTATTATTTTCATCACAGATAAGAGACCGGTAACAATCGTGGTGTGATCTGTGCCACTACCACCGCAATAATGATCGTGAACTCTGCCACCGATCCAATAACAAATTATGTGTCCCCGTCAGGACATATGGCTACCGACAACCCTAGTAGCTGGGCCAATAACAATACATTGGTATACCAAAGGCTACGAACCCCATAGCAAAGGTGTCCCGTCTCCAAAACATTTACATAGTATATTTAAATCCAATAACAAACGGTCATGCAACTGGTTTATCAAAAACAATACGATATGTAAGATATAATTTATATATCGAAATCTAAACATTTATCAGAAACAGTAACGATGTATCCATTTCAAAATTCGTAAGTCCATAATGACATGGAATACAAACTGAGTATGCAAAACAGTCAATCATTTTACCAAAAACGAGTTTCAGAATTTATTTCCAAAATATTCCAAAATATAATATAATCAAATTATATTATTTCAAAAACAATTCATCTTTTGCTAAAGCTCAAAATCTTTCAAAACAGAGTACCATTACTCTTTTCCAAAACCCAAATGGTTTTCCAAATACAATGTCAAATCAACCAAGTCCTCACATAGACCAGATTTTAGGATTTTCAATTCTTTAATTATTTCGGTTTGCATGCTATGGTAATAGTACAACCAAAACATATAATTTGAAGAGACACAACATATGTGTCTGAAGCTGCAATCCACTCACCTGGATGCCGAGCCTCCAAACTCTGAATCTTTGACCACCGGTCGATGGTTGGTCACCTAAGAAATCAATTGAGCTGAAATAATTATTTACCAATAGATCAAGCACGGTGACTGTGATAAAATAGAACCTGCATGAAATGCAGGTGCAGATTGAAAAGCCAATGGCGTCAGAAATTCTATTTCGATCGAAGATCTAGCACTCACGGCTAAAAAATCGAAGTCTATGTAAAATTACGATTTGGTCCCTGAACTATTGTAAAATTATATTTTAGTTCTTGTTCCACGTAAAATTACAAACTAGTCCCTTGAAGTAGTTAAAATCTCCAAATTAGTCCTCAAACTCTCTGAATTCACCAATTACAAAATGTCACAATTTGGTCCCTCAGAACCACTGTTTACTCGAGTTAGTCAGATGCTAACTCGAGTTATATATGGTCTGGTTTACTCGAGTTAGCCAATGGATAACTCGAGTAAATCATGACTTATTCTACTCGAGTTAAACCAAACATAACTCGAGTAAATCTGGGCCTATCTTACTCGAGTTAGCCAAAACGCTTACTCGAGTAAGTCACTTACCCAAATTGCCCAGTTCGACCAAACACTCAATGCAACCGATAAAAATCACTTCCAATCACATACATTAACTCCAATCCACCTTCTGAGTATGAATCTATACTCAACTCCAACAATACAACTCGAAATCATCAAGTCTCTTCACAAATTCGTCCAAACCCTAACACATTCAAAGAATTCATCAAATCCTTCAAACCCAAGCTCAACTATGTTTTTCTAACCTTAATCCACCAAGATATAACAATATATAACCTCCTTCTCCACATATTTAAGCTTAAACTGAAACCCAAAACAAAAACTCAAAAACATTCTTAAAAAACCAACCCAACAAAATACACAAAATGAAAGGAAATAGAGTGCTATAAGTGAAATCTTATCTCTAGGAATGTTTGGAAACCAAGGAGAGGCAATGATCAAGCAAAACGAACTGATTGGGAGTGAAGAGAGATGAAAATGTGGTGTGGAGGCCGAAGGAATCGGGTTTGGGGTTTATATAGACCCCTGCCCAACGACAATGTCATTTCAGCAGAATGCATGGCTAACTCGAGTTATAAATATTCTAACTCGAGTTAAACATCCCCCATATAACTCGAGTTATCCAAAATCTAACTCAAGTTAAATATCCCCTATATAACGTTATTCAAACTCTAACTCGAGTTATCCTCTGGTCAATTCAGCTAAGGCAACACAGTGTTTTCTCAAACAACTCATTATTCTCGGAACTCGACAACGTCCAACCTTATAAAATATCATTATTAACACCTCCAAACATTAAATCAACACCTTAAGACCTCGTTAAACATATAATCAATACTCCAATTGATCAAGATTAAACTGTGACCAACTAAACACCAAAAATTTTTCAATTCAGAATCGTCAAACACCTAATCATCATCTTGAGCATTCAAGATCAAATAATAATCGAACAGATTGCTACAGAAACTCTAGTCCAAAACGAACGGGGTATTACATTTTTAGTGAGTAGTGCAATTTCCTCATTTTGATCTCTATCTTCACTTTCACTAGAGATATTGGCCTTTGAGGTTGAGGCTTTAAGTGCTATAATCTTCTCCTCCTCCTTCTTCATGCTCATCTCATGAGTGAGTAAAGATCCCATGAGATTCTCCAATGGTATAGGTCATTCACTTATTGGATAGCATTTTCGATTGGAGCCCAAGGCTTTGGCAATGATCTAAGAATCTTTCTTACAAGCTTGGAATGTGTATAAGCTTTCCCAAGAGCTTTAAGACTATTGATGATGTCATTGAATCTATCGAACATAAATTGTATCAATTCATCCGGCTTCATCCTAAAGAGTTCATATTTATGAACAAGCAAACACACTTTGTTTCCCTTCACTTGTTTTGTCCCTTCATAGGTCACTTAAGAGTATGCCGAATTTCATGAGCACTTTGGCGTTGTTGTACCTTGTTGAATTGGTCTTTAGTAAGTGCACAAAAGAGGATACACATAGCCTTGTAATTAAAAGATAAAAGTCTCTTTTCGGATTTACTCCATTCCTCTTTCGTTTTTTCGAATTTTTCACCATCAACGGTTTTAGTGGGGAAAATGGTCCTTTATCAACAATATGCCAAACATCAATGCTTTTCGACTTAAAAAATGCCATCATCCTTGTATTCTAATATATGTAGTCACTACCATCAAAGAGAGCAGCACGATTAATTGGCAAACCCTCATATCTAGACATATCACTCATGGATGCCATTTGGATGTTTGTCTCTAAGGATGTTAAGAAAAGTTTAAGAGAACTCACTCTGATACCTATTGTTGGTCTAAAATGGCAATCTAAGAGGGGATGGTGAATTGGATTTCTAACTTTTAAAACTTGTTTAAAAATGTTTTGCAATTAACAAAATATAAAAGATAGGCAAAAGACAAAGTAAGAACACAAATTCAATTCACACAAATAATAAATGTAAAAAGACAAGGGTTAGAGAAATCAAATCTAAGATGTATAGTGGTTCTACTCTCTTATCCTACGTCCACTCCTCAAGCTTCCCCTTGAAATTTTGAATCCACTAAGTCTCTTACTTCAAAGATTGCAAGATTAAAAATCTACAAACTTTTGCTTCAATGGATGCAAGATAAGACCTCTCAACCTCTTGCTTCAATGGGTGCAAGATTAAATCTCTACAAATACAATCCTTATTTTCTAGACAAATAAGAAAATTATTCCTCTCTTAAATACAATGATAAAATTAACAAGGAAGAATGAAATCAATAATTAACATTCTTAAGAAATAATAAATTTGCAAGTTAAAGTCACTCTTGAGAGGTATGTGGATGATGTGCAAATATGAGCAAGAGAAAGCTTGATGTTATTAGAAGATGATTGCAAGTGACTAACAACAACTTTCTTTAATGTGTTTTGGACCTATTTATAGCTTTCCAACTCTTGATAGTCGTAGGGGTATTGAATGTAAACGTTGTAAGAGAGAAACCCTTCATTTAATGTTTTGACACAACCTCTAACTCGAGTTAACTCTTTGTGTTACTCGAGTTAGCCATTTGAAGAACATCACTCTTGAAACATGTAACTCGAGTAAGAGCAATGGTTTACTCGAGTTAGCAATTTTTCTGACCATTGGAATCTCAAAATTTCAACTTTGTATGTGTCAGTCTTTTTGCCTCCAACTGTTTACTTGAGTTAGATAAGTGGTTTACTCGAGTTAGCCAAATGATTTAGTTGCCCGAGAATGCACAGTGTTTACACGAGTTGAATTTTCATCTTTGATGCTCCTAGATGCCGTACTCAAGTTATGTCTTTCATTTACTCGAGTTTTATGGCACGTAGACAACTTAATTTGCACTTCCTATTACTCGAGTTAGAGCACCTTGTTCTACGCCTCCAAACATTTCAGTTGTTCGAGTTAGGCACATTGTTACCCAAGTAGGTTGCAACGTCAGTGACAAAATGATTAAGAATCAAAACCGAATTTTGTTCATTATTGATGTATGGTAAATTTACAATGGTATTCAAGTGTAAATAGATAGCATTTTGGCCCTAAGTATATGTCACGATCCATTCCCGGGACCATGATCGGCGTATGAGGCGGACCGTCTATGGAAGCCCGGACCATCCCGCACAAGCCTTCTAGAGATTCAGAAATTCTACCCATCATTTAATTTCCAAAACATTTATTTGAAAAACATTTAATAAATTAAAACAGTTTATATATAACTCAATATATAAAAATATAAACCAAACGTATACAAACCATATACTCTGGTAAAACCAAATACAATAAATATATTAGAGTATACATACAACCCAATACCCCACAATAATCTGGTACAAAACTCTACAAAATAACAGAAGCCCGAACAATAGGCATCTCTAACAAAAATGTCTCCTCACGGGTGTCCGAGATGCGGAATGAACGCCGAAGCCAAAATCTGTGCACCTGGAAGATAGAATCATCCACAACAAAAATAAAATGGGGGTGAATCCCAGTGAGGAATAACATTTCAGAGCGCCTCATACATGCATCGCAGAGTCTGTTTTGAAAACAGTTCGTAAATACCACAAGCAGTATTCATAATATATATAAATATACACGCTATACAACAATAACATTTCAAAAATCCATTTCGAAACCATTTGCTATCACAACAAACAACATGCACAAAGGCGTATCAAAATCATTTAAGATTTTAAACCATCATTTTCATGTCAAAACATACACAGGTGATAAGGGACTAAACATGACTGATATGGACTCTGCCAACTATCACGAATCTATGGACCAGCTATAGCGATGAGGACTCGCCTCCACCATAACAGATCATATGCCTAATCGGGGCAACATGGCTATCGACAACCCTGGTAGCTGGATTTTATCTGGTATACCAAAGGCTACATAGTTAGTAGCACATGTGTCCCCTATCGAAAACCAAAACGTATTATCGTATAGTACAAAAATCATATCATGCAATTCAGCATTTCAAATCATATAAATGATATATAATACATATATACTAGTACAAAACCAAAACCGATTATTACACAAATAACCCTTTTTATCTCAACCAATCCTTTAGATTAGTCATTTTCGGATACATATATCCAACACATCAAAAACAAGTAAATAGAGTTCGAGACATAGCCAATATGTCTGAAGCTGCTATTCACTAACCTGAAAATCCAAGCCAAAGCACCAGTCAAGTCCCACTCGT
>CAODLS011484672.1:0-10423 GCA_948243855.1 Flueggea neowawraea | reverse complement strand
AAAATTTGGCTGCCACGGCCGTGGCCTTTTTCGCTCCTTGTATTGGCACCAATTTTGGATGCCACGGCCGTGGGGTTTGATCACCACGGCCGTGTCCCTTATATTCTTCAACACAACTCCATTTTACTTCAATCTTTTGTGGGTTCGCTTAGGTCCTTTCAACTTCAAATCACTTGTGCACCTTTCTTTTACTCATTTTCATGAAAATTCATCATCCTGCAAACATCACAAACATCATAAGAATTTCACCACAAAATCATGATTTAAAGGATGAAAATGGATAAATTCTTGCTTGAATTAATGTGTAAATTTAGCATACATCAAGAGGAGTGAAATAAATAAACAAAGTCGGGTTGTTGAGTGCTTTAAAGGCGTCTAAAACGTACCTCACGTATGTCAATCCATGTCTCACGTACGTTAGGGGACCCTCACTAACGTACGTTACCCAACATCTCGCATACGTTATCGGGGCCAAAAATCGCATCTGGAAGTCTCAGGCCCGACCTCACGTACGTCACTGAAATTCTCACATACGTTGATCATCCCAACCTTGCCCAGCTTATGTACGTGACTCCATTTCTCATGTACATGAAGCAACTCCATCTTACGTACGTAAGATATTTATCTAACGTATGCACTTTCACAGCTTCTCTCGCTCTAAACTCTTCACGGCTCAACCTCAAAACTTTATAATCTTATGATGTAGTTTTGTAAATGTGAGGGACTTCAAGCGTAATTGTGCTATTTGAGCCTAATTGAACTGCAACATTTCTCATTCTGATCTACAAACTTGTGGGCTCATCAAATTATCTTCTTTTTTCTTTATATATATATATATATTTTAACTCTCTTAACCATATAAATCCCTTAATTTTTGTTTAACCTAGCCACAATTTTCTTCCTCCTCGTTTGTTTACCGCCGCAATCCTTCTCTGTTTTTTTTGTATGTGGCAACCAAAAAACAAAGGTGACCCTTGTTCTTAATAATCTTTTCCTTCCTTTGAACTGCTCCATTGTTTTGTATTTATATTTTCATGTTTTGTATGTGTTCAAATGCCACTGCATGTATGACCGCCATTTTTTCTAGTCCATGATCTGTATGTTTCAACAAAATAATGGAAGACGATGCCATGCTAATGCTTTGTTTCTTTTTTGCCAGGATCCATTCATATTGGGAGAGGTTCTTCTAAGAAATCTCTTTTTACAAAGGTTGATCTTTGATCCTCTTTGTTGTTTTTATTATTATTATTATTATTATTGACACCAGAGTGTGGTGGTTGTGATGTTTGCGAAGGAAGAAGATGGGCGTGTTTGAGGAGGAGGAGCCGCAGATATTGTTGTTTAATTAACAATGGCTACGAAATAAGGCCAGGATTGTGAGTTGGTTCTTGCGGTTCAAACACTTGACATGTCCATGGAGATTCTTGGTGCAAATCCTCCTAGCAACATCATTTTTGTGGAATTTCAATGACCAAGGTCATGCCTTTTCAGCCCAAATCAACTTTTCCTTCAGCCCGTGATCTTGAAACATGATTGGTTGTCATTCCAAGCCTACCAATCGTTCCATAAAACCCATTACCCAAGAACACATGACTTGAAGATTGACTGGTTGACATTCCGCGTCTATCGACCGTGCCATAAAATCAGTCGAACAAGGTCAGACCCTTTGAAGAGTGACTGATTGGCATTCCGACCTACCAACTTTGCCACAAAAATCCGTCATCCAAGATCTTGGGTCCACATCATCCTTTCGAAATGTGACAGATTGGCATTTTGGCCTACCTTCTTTGCCATCAAAACCCATCACTCAACGTTATAGTCTCTCGAAGAATGACTTATTGGCATTCCGGACTACCGACTGTGCCAAAAAAATCCGTCATCCAAAAATTTACCTTTGGACGGTCCAAATCGTGCATTGTTACTATTTTGACGGTCAGATATTCGAGCCCACCAAAAAAAATAGTGAAATCAGAAGTATTGGAGCAAAATGAACCAGAGCCGTCTGCCACGCGACACGTCTGAGGGTTCATCAGAAAGTCCTATGAACCCCGCCACACCTGACGAAACACCTTAGTGCCTCTCAAATGGTGTCACACATTGTTGCTGAAGCCATCTGATCCATGTTCATGTAAATGCAACCGCAACAGATCATGTGTTCTTGTCTCTAATGCCAGCCGCTGGATTGCAATATGTGGCAAAATCCTATCCATCAAAGTTGGGCTCATGTTTCTCATGGTATTTTTGCCTGCATCGATTTTCGTTTTCTTCTCAGCCTCATCCAACCGTTGATTTTAAGATTTGGCATTATCTTGTCCACCCGCTGCTTTTGAGTGCATTTGATAGGGTGTTGTCCTTGCCATTTTTGTCCGTCAGATTGTGATGCGTGGCTTGATTATAATCGTTCAATTTGTGCCAATTTTCTGCAGTTCAGAGTTGCCCGTATATAAGCGAATTTTTTCTTCAATTAATTCTAACTTTTTTTTTTTTTTTACAGATTTCCTTCAACTCATTTTTCAGAGTCCCAATTTATGCCTTGACAAATAAATATTTTTTATTTATATTTTCTCTAATATATATTTTGTTGTGCCAATATTTGATGAAAATTGATTAAACCCACCAACTTAGGGTGGTGTGTACCAAAAAATCTCTGTGAGGGCTTTCTCATGCTTAGGAAGTGACTTGCTATTCATTTTTCTCAAATATGGAGCAAGTTAGATTTTCCTACTTAAAGATTTTCCTTCTTCAACTAAGGCTTTTTTGTACGCTCCACCGTGGAATTATCAAATGTACAAACTCTTCAACAAGAAGTGTCTAAGAATTGTTCAGAGACTGTTTGAATTTCCATTTGTTCTTTCAGAGGCTCCCCATTCCAAAGGAAGACATTGTTTCCTACGTTAACTGAGGATACCTCATGCCAGTTTCACGATATTTCAAGGTGTTCGTGGAATGTTCGTCTCCTAATGACTGGTTCCCCAATCATTCCACTGAAACTCATATCCATCTTTTTGCCATTTATTATTTGATCTTTCGAATGATTCCCACATGCGAGTATGCGTAAGATTTCACTTGCCATGGCGTTGTCCTTTTCTGTAAGGTCTCATTGCTTGCATTCATAAAAAGACCTCGTCTTACTTGCATGTAAGGTTGTAAGACATCTTACCAGATTTTTTTTGTTGATCAATTTTCAACAAATTGTGCATTCATCACAAACCCCATATTACCTTGTGTGCAAGGCCGCCATAAGTCTTACAACAAATTCTTGTGTGCCCTCATGACGAACCTCGTCTTATTGTTGCACAAGATGATCATGCAACCACAGTCTTCATCAAATTTTCTTGTGTTCGCATATGAACAAACTCATCTTATTGGTGTGAGAGATGTACATATAGCCACAAGTCTTATGAAAAATTTCCTTGTGTGCGCTTATGGACGACATCGTCTTATTAGTGTGCGAGATGAACATGCAACCACAAGTCTTAGCAAAATTTCTTACATGCGCTTATGGATGACCTCATCTTATGGGTGTGCAAGGTCTCCATACAGGCACACGTCTTAAGCAATTTTCATGCACGCGCTTATGAACAACCTCGTCTAATGGGTGTGAAGGTCGCCATACAACCACACGTCTTATGAAATTTTCATGCGCACTCTTACGAACAACCTCGTCTTATAGGTGTGCAAGGTTGCCATAGAGCCACACGTCTTAAAGCAATTTTCATGCGCACGCTTATGGACAACCTCATCTTATAGGTGTGCAAGGTGATCATGCAGCTGCACGTCTTTATTTGTTTATTATCCTTTTGGAAATTGTAAAGGGACATATGTTAATGACATGAACCATAAATGTAGAATTATTAAGTAGATGTAAAAATTTTTACAATTATTCCGCATTGAAGCATTCATCTATTCTTCCATTACCTTTGCTGATCATTGGGATCTTCTTGAGTTGCCAACTTTTTCCTCTCAAATTCCTCATGAGCTTCTCTTTCTTTTCTTTTTCGGTCTTTATCGCCTCTTAATCCTATTGATTTCATGACTTCTTCCTGAATGATGTATTTATTGGCGAGAGCAAACAAGTCTGCTAAAGTCTTTGGTTGGTGAAGAGATAGGGCTTCTTGAAGTTGTGTGCAATGTTTTCCTTGGAGAAGTGATGCCATGATGATCCCAGATTGTAGCTCATGAATTTCTAAGATTGCGTTCCTGAGCCTATCATTGTATTGCTTCAAACTCTCCTTTTCTTCTTGTCTGATGCTCAGCAAGTATGTAGCATCCTTCTTCTATTTTCTATGGATGATGAATGCATTGATGAATTCTCTTTTCAACTGATCGAAGGAAGAGATTGAAGCTTCCTTCAAGCTATTGAACCATGTTCGCAAAAGATCCTTCAATGTGACAAGAAAGGCTTGACACATAATTGCATCCTTCCATCCATGGAGAAGCGATAGCTTCATAATTCTGAATGTGTTCATATGGATCTTCTTTTTCTGTAAAGGAGGACAATGGAGGCATCTTGAACTTCTTGGGCAAAGGCTTTCCCCTGATCTCTTTAGTGAAGGGGTTTTGTCCTCCTTGTTGTGTCTCGTCAGTTTGAACAAGCTTCTTCTGCTCCAGGACCTGCTCCACAATATTTTTCATATCAACCACATCCTTAGTTGTTAGCATGGATTAGTTGTCATGCTCCATTCTCTTGGTAGGAGCCTTTTCTCTGCAGGTGCTCTCTACAACCTCTTGAAATTTCTCCTCGCCTTTTTGGAAGTCAGCTCTTCTTTCTTCTCTGAGAGGATAACGCCTTTCTTCGAGAACTCTAGGCTCTGGATCATCTGGGATGTGATGAAGAGGATATTGATAGTGGCTCTCCACTGGAGCTTTCTCATGATCGGTGGTGGGATTTTTGCTTCTTGCAAAGGCTTGCAAACCAGGAGGCAGAGGCATTTGAGGAAGAATCTCCTTGAACCTGGCCATCATTTCTTTGATCATTCTCTTGTTCTCCTCGTTTTTGTGCTTCAATGCCTCGTATTCGCTGAGAGGGACTGTAGGGTTGGCTGTACCGGATGCTCATGTACCACCTTGAACTCTCGCACCTTCATGGGCTCTCGCACCTTCGTGGACTCCATGGGTTGCTTAGAGGTTCACAGCACTACCTCGACCTTCCTCCTCACACTGGCCTCCCATCTAAGATCTTGTTTGCACTACCATTCTTGCTTCTGTCTTTGGGTTGATATAGAAGTTTTTTTCAGAGAGCACCGCTTCTTGCTCGGTTCCCACAGACAGCGTCAATTGTTGTTGCCTAGAACAACAATAAAGTCAAATGGTCTTTAAGTCTTCGGATGAATCCTCCAAAATAGCACAGATCAAAGATCGAGGGTTGGTCCCCTGATGCCACTCCGACGCTCAAGCCAGATTATTATTTCTGAGAGAGTTTTGACAGAATTTTGGTAAGTTGTAGGCTATGTCAAGCGTACCTTTTTCTGAGATAGAGGGGGCTATTTATAGATGACATAAGGCAGTTTGTTGTAAGTTCAAGGGATATTTTCATGTGTTTTTTAGTCATCAAGAGATGATAACCTCATCCCTTCCCTGATTCTCTCATATTTGAACAAGTCTTTTATCTTTCTGTTGAAGTCACAGATAAACATGCTTGAAGAATTCTTCTAGAGTATGGATCTTCTTCTTGTAGACTTGACTTTTGGACGTGGGCTTCCGGTGCATTGGGCCTCAAGGGCCTTCTTGGGCTCAATAGGCCTCGATCCATGACACATCAAAAATAAATGGTGATTGAAGGAGATAAATGAATAATTAAAAGAGAGTGAAGAAATAGAAAATAAAGTATATGGATTTCATTAATGACATACAAAATAGAGAATTATTTGGGTTATCTATTTCTAACTAGTGAGAACAACTCTCTACTTTATTTTTGGAGATAAAGAATGAGATAATGAGTAGGCTTGGGTTAAATTTTAGTGATCAACTCTTTATAATAAAAAAAATTGTCAATTTAAAGAGAGCATTGAAGATACTTTTATTGTTGTCAAGAAAATCGTATTCTTATTTATATAAGTTATGTTAAAGGTTGGAGTGTAATTAATCGACTTACTAAAAATATTATATCAATTAATGTCTTGTGATAAATTATGATACAATGAAGTATGGGAACTGACCGGAAATTCATTCGATGCCTCAAATAAAAGGTTAAGTGAAGTACTGGTTCAATATTTAAGCACCATTGGAGCATTGTAGAGTCATATTAGGAGTGGCGATTTCGATTTATTTTAAGATAAGAAAAAAATACTAAATACCCTTACAAATATAATTTCATGTTATTTTTCTTATTTTGTTCTCCATTTATATAAGGATAGTTTAATAAAATGCCTATATCTCCGCAATTTCATGTGTTTTAGTAAACAAATTAAAAGAAAATATACACTTTCTAGTTTATTCCAAAAAAAGTTAGCAACCAGTCAAAAACAACTTCAAAAATACATCCTAGTCATATATTGATTGTTCCATTACTTAATGCAGAAAGCATTTTAAATATATCTTAACTTTCCTTATTAAGACAAATTCAATTGAGCCAAGCAATCTAACTTGGTGTAACTAGGTGTTTGTTTAGAGTAGATTGACTCTGTATAAAATTAAGCTACTTTAAAAAAACGTATATTTTTTTATTTTTTATTATACAATCTACTTCTACAATTTATTTTTACAAAGTCTATCTCAAACAAACATATGAGATTCTCCTTCTGGCTCCTATTTACCTATAGGCTATAACCAGACAAGCTTATATAAAATTTGATCTAATATTACATACATAGTTCTAATCGTCTATAATTAGTATCCGAATACTTGCAGGAGACAAAGTTCTTACTAAATTTTAAAACTGCTATGGCTCAATACTCGGGCACGTATTACTGTATCATAACCTTCCCTGGCTACATATACACTAGTATATTTTACACTAATTAATTTTGTTAACTGAAATTAACATATATGATATACTATATCACGTGTTGAAGTATTTTATTATTGAAGAACATTAATCTTATATACTAATATTATATATAGAATGCCATTGTCATATCTATAGACTTCTCATGTGATGTAATCTAATTAAAATAAAAATTATTTAGAGGAAAAATTAATTTATGGGTTAAATATTTTACCGTCTTTAAAATATAGTGTAATTTTTTTTCGATCCCTAAATTTTAAAAAATCTCCTTTAAACTCAAATACCATAAAAGAGATTGCATTATATCTTATATCTTATTACCTTTCACTTATTCATGCAGATTCTAATCATTTAGAGGAAAAAGAAAAAAAAAAAAAGAGAAAGGGCAAAATGGTAAAATAAGATGTAAAATATTCGTTTTTCTCTGATCTTTGTCTCATTACCCTCACCACTAATAAACCAAGCAGAAATACGCACAACACCACATTATTATTTGACAAGAAAAAAAAAACCCCAGAAACAAACCATAAAAGAAGGAAAGAAACAAAATTTGAATCAATCCCATTTTCATCTTCCACTTGAATCCGAAGGAAAACCAGAAAAAGAAAGCATCTTTTGAATTCTCTAGCCATTTCCCTCTGCATCCCATTTCTGGGATCAGAGGTCTCATCGTCAATAACTACCCACTTCACATTTTTATGTGAATTTAATGATTCATACTGTTATCAGTTTCCTTCTTGCATTGATTTGAGAGGGTCGAATTGGGAACTGGGTTTGTTTCAGAGTTGCAAAGTTTCTTGAGTTTCGACAGAGAGAGCAAGAGAGACAGATAGAAATGGATAGTTCAGAAGAGAAGGAGAGAATGGAAGGGTGGTTGTATTCGATTAGGTCTAACAGGATTGGATTGCAGTACTCAACGAAACGCTACTTTGTTCTTCAAGATCATGTTCTCAAGAGCTTCAAGTCCATTCCTGGCTCCAAAGATGAGGTCTTTCTTGATTTTAGATCATCAGAGTTTCTTTCTTTTATCATTTCATTTTGTATGTGATTAATTATATGCATACATATATATTCTTGCTAGTGTAATGATAATGAGATTCCTTCTGTTCTTTTTTGTTGCTTTGTTATTTTTTGCTTTATTGTTGTGGCTTGTTGGATTGGCCATTGATTGCTTGTCATTGTTAATAATTTTAATTCCGTTTCTTTCCCTTTTTGATTTCGTTGTTTTGAGTAATGGGTAGTTGTTGCTTCTTTGGTAAGTTGCTAAATTGTGACTAAACTAAATTTGCAGTTATTCATTGCTTTGGTTTAGTATTCTGTTTGAACTTAAGTTTACTGCAAACATCTATGCATATTCCTCTAAACCTGTGATGGGTTTTTGAATTCATTGATTTTTGAGCATCTTTCTTGCCTTTTCTACTCCCTGTGGTTTTTATCTTATAATTTGATTTAGTTGTAATATAATTTCTTCACCGAGTATAGATACGGTAGAATTGGCTATGAATGTCAAAATTTTTATATTCAATTATGAGTTTCTTTGTACTTGACTAAAGAAGTGTTTAGCTAGTTTCTGTTTATTGTGATGATTTTTATTCGCGCCTGATATTCGGCATAGCATTTTTGCTTTGATTAATGATATATAGAAATTTTTTGGATTTTGTATAAACCTTCATATTGTGGCACTCAGACAGAATCTGAGCTTTCTATGGGGAGGGTTTCATATTTTGATTATTTGCCTTATTGAAAGCAATTCGACATAGCCTTGTTTAAAGCAAAAACATCTCTTAGTTTTAAGTTTTGCATTTTTCTATTATTCTTTCTGTTTTTGCCCTTTTTTCTGCAACCGTTTCATTTGTGGTTTTCCCGACAACTGGCCATCCAAAAACAATGCGTATGCCATTATTTGAATATGGTTGTGTCCACTCCTCCGTAGAATCAGTGCAAAGAATGATATGTACTTGATTATTTCTGTTGTCATTTTCGCATAAGGTTTTTTTTTTTGGCTCTACAATCAAATATCATTGTTGGCAGCATTTTCTTCAGCATCAATTATTCTGTTGAATGCAACTATTTTAGAATTAATGGTTCTTGTTGAGTTTGAGGGAATGCCAGTATGGTTAGAACATATTATATGACTTTTAGAAAAGGAAATCATCCCAAGACTGATCAATCTAGCGCCTTTGTTCTATGCTGAGTGATTTAAGAATAGGAAGACACGAGTTATGAAATGACAAACTCAAAATGCTTTGCTTTTGCGCTGGCCTACAAACATGCATATGACAATAGAGTTTACTGAATATGTGCTTTTAATTTGTTTGAATGGACATTCAAATACCTTCATAAATTGTGATAGAATATGAATTTAATTGTTTTCTCATTAGTTTCACTGTTTACGTGATGTCTGCACAAAATGTCGGAGCGATCATTTACTATGCAATTACTTTTGCGGCGTACTTGATGATTCCTGTCTTCTTTTTTCTTTTTCTTTTTTTTTTTTTCTAATGTGAAAGTTGCTTCACCAATGGTATATATCTTATGGATCAATAAGACCAAGTCTTAGAACTAAAAGAAAGAAGTACTTCGATTTTCTTTTCAGGATCCCGTTAGAAGCGCGATTATAGATTCCTGCATTCGGGTCACAGACAATGGGAGAGAGAGCATTCATAGGAAAGTAAGAAGGTTTCACCATTTTTATGTTGTCAATTAATTGCATATTTATAGAATCTTATTTTTATCTTTGAATGTGGCATTAATAAGTCATTAACAGAACTATCTTTTCGAATCTTGTAGGTGTTTTTCATATTTACGCTTTACAATACCTCTAATCACAATGATCAATTAAAGGTGAGGTGACTTCTATAAACAGTTTAATTTTCCATGAAATTTTCCTGTATAAGTTATGAGATTTAAATATCATTAGTTGGGAGCGGGCAGTCCAGAAGAAGCAGCAAGATGGATTCATTCATTTCAAGAAGCTGCTTTAAAGGTCTGAAACTGCTTAATTTTTTCGTTTCACATTAAAATAGAACGTAGTGAAATGATAACTAATGGTCATTTGTAAAAACAGGGTGGTCATAGTATTGTTGGTTGTTCAAGGAGCAATTGGCAGTCTTTCAGGTATGGTATCTAATCATTTTACTGAGTCAATTATAATAGATCACATTCATTGGATTAAATGTTAAACTTCTGCTAAACAGTCACATATTTATAAGGGAAGAATTATACCTCTATGATGCTTATATAAACATTTCATGCGTTCAGATTGACTGGATCCAATCGGGTAAATCATACCATGCCAATAGATTGGACTCTATGTTCTTCTACACACAGTGATCGTGTGACTGATGTTATTGCACCTTCCCCTTGGACAATTTTTGGATGTCAAAATGGTAAGAACAAAAGTTCTAAGGTGCTATATAAGATTTCTAAAGCTTCACATCTAACAAACATTTTCTTTTCACAGGCTTGCGTCTATTT
>CAODLS011484373.1:0-36367 GCA_948243855.1 Flueggea neowawraea | reverse complement strand
CATTAGTCCAACAATTTACAAGTAATATTTTGTTGTGTTCAGAGGTTTATGCAGCCCGAGAAAAAGTTGGTGTTTATATTCCGAAGGAACGATACTATCAGGAGGAGAGTGAGAGAAAGGTATTTTAGTATTTTCTTTGTTTTTAATTAGTTGATTTGACTACGCACACACAATGATACAAACGCCTATGTTATTTCGCACTTTGAGTTAAGGTAGCCTTGCTCGTTCTGATTTGAAAGAGGTGTGATATTGGTTGATATAAGTTAACCTGAAATATATGCTTAATTCATACGACTAATACTATTTCTCTATGCTATATGTTGTATGAAGAATTCCTGTACTGATCCCTTTAGCTCATATGTTGCACATTTTATGTCTAGGCCATGGCAGATCATATAGAACAAATGACGGTAACGATTGAAATGCATCAGAAGGTTAGTGCATGCATCACCTTATATTATATCTGAATTAATGGATTTATTTTTGTTTCTCTTGCAATTCAATTTATTCAAAGCATTTTGCATGAAGCAAATGGAAGAGTTGCAAGAGACGTATAACGCTCAAGTCCGGCAATGCTTTGGTTTGAGTAGCAAACTTGATTCGACTGAGGTAAGTTGTTGGCAAATGCTCATTTTTTCTGTAGTTCTTTTATAGAAACAGATTTTTATTGAGTGGACCTAAATGTGCAGAAAACCTTAAATCAAACCAGCAAATTACTTGCTGGAACAGAGGAAGAATTGAAAAAGTGTCGTTATGCCTTGAAGGAGAGGGATTTTATCATATCAGAGCAGAAGAAAGCAGGCATGATTGAGTATATTTCTTATTTATTCTTTTGATGATCATATTAATATATTAATTGTTATTGTGGAATTGTAAACAGAAAATGCTCTGACTCAACAAGCATGTGTTTTACGCTCTGATTTGGAGAAAGCTCTTCAAGATAATGCCGCTTTGTTTCAGAAGATTGGTATGTAATGATCAAATTTCTTTTTAACTGCAAGCATTTCATTAGATTCATTGATTATAATTAATATGTGATATTGTGTTGCACAGGTAGAGAGGACAAAATGAATGCTGGCAATAGAGCAACAGTAAACAACTTCCAAATGGAGCTGTCAGAAAAAATTGGTTCTCTTTGTAACCTCGTTGCTTCATCAATTTGTCAGCAAAACCAGCATCTGCAATGTGTAGAGAAACTTTGCCATTCCTTCTCAACTATGCATGAAAAGGTACTGAATAGTTAAATCCTGCTCCTCACTGTTTTCTTATCCTGTAATATATTTTTTATTGAAAATTTTTTACTTGTAAGTATTTTGCTTGATTAATTATCCTTTATATGTTGCAATTCTTTCGTTCAGGCGGTTAAAGATTTGCAAAAGAAAATAACAGCATCAAGAGCGATGTATGTTTCTCATATTGAGGGACTGCAAAATGTTGCACGCTTGCACAAAGCAAACTCTATTGCCAGCTTGGAGGAAATTTCATCTCTAGCTTCTTCTTATGCACAGGCAGTTGAAGATGTACGTGGTAGCATTTGAGTTTCTGAAGTCTGATTTAAGTGTATTATGTAAATAATCGTCTTTATATTCTGTATGTCTATGACTTTTGCAATTCAGCATGTGGCATCAGAGGCTGGTCGAGGTACTTCGATATTTGATGACCTCCAAAGCATGCTTTCAGCTCACCAGGGAGAGATGGCTCTTTTTGCTAGGGAGCTACGTCAGGTTAGTTTTTGATTTCCAGTCCAAGTATTACAATTTTTATTTTTAGAATACTTTATTGATTTCTCTAAGCCTTCCTGCCTTATTTGGGTTCTCATGTCCAACAGAAATTCCATGTTAGCAGTGAGCACAGGAAGGAAATTTTTGAATATGTTAATGGATTTCTTCAAAAGCTCTTGGAAGAATCCAAAAAGCTGGAGAGCTACACAGCAGAAGTTGACGATATACAAATGAAAAGCATTGCTGATTTTCAGAAAGCTTTTGAGGTTGATATAGACGCTGCAATGACTGTGCAAGGTGTGTTATGTAAATGTCACTAACTTAACAATGTTATTATGCAGGACCAAACAAAATCTGGTGCTGAGAAGCTTGTTGTTGATATCAATAATCTGGTCTCCAACCACATTCGTCGCCAAAAAGAGCTGGTATGCATTGTCAAATTTCACTCTTTTTTCGTGTCTTGAGCCTCTTTCAAGTTGACTGATGGTTGAGTATACCAAACAGGTTGATGCAAGGCTTGTTGATATTAGAGAACATGCTATTGGAAACAAGAAATTTTTGGATGGGCATGTTTCTTCAATTGGGGTATTGACAACAGATGCCAAACGCAAATGGGAAGAATATTCTATGCTTGCAGAGAACGATTCAAAGGATGGAACAGATTACTGTGCTGCCAAACATTGTCGCATGGAGTTACTCATGCAGCAATGGTAGGTTGATTTATCAAAATGACTTGGTATGGCAGACAATTAATTTTTTATTGACTTTTCTTTTTTTCATATTGTTTGCTTCAGCGTAAGCACCACTGAATCAGCCATCAAACACTGGAAAGGGACCCATGAGTCTATCAATGGAATGGGCAGAAATCATGTCTCTGCATTAGTCTCACTCACAAGGTAATAAATTATTCTTCTTTCCCTTGATGCTCAATTTTTTCTGCATTAGTCTCACTCACAAGGTAATAAATTATTCTTCTTTCCCTTAATGCTCAATTGTTTCTCCCTCCTTTGGTAATGTCAGTTGGTTTTGACATCTGTTTCAACTATAGCTTGTGCTCCTTCCGTTTCATAATAATATGCACTAACCACTTTTTACGGGAATTAAAAAATGGTAATTTTAGTAGTAAAGTCATTTACATTCATAAGTTTTTCTATTTATGCCCTTTGAGTAAATGTGTTGGTAATTAATAAATTACCATAAAAAGAGATAGGACAATCTTATGACTTTGCTAATAATAAATACAATAAAAAAATGTGGCTATATTTTGGGACACCTAAAGTGAAAAGTGTGCGGGACGGAGGGATTAGTTATTTTGGCTTTGTTGGAAAGAGCATAATTAAAGTGCTAAGATATCCCATCTCAATTTGTCCTACTAACAACTCTCTAATGCCAACAGAAATGCATCTGATAGTATGGAGCAACATGATGCTGAGATCGATACTTTACGGGTTGCAGCTGAGCAAGATGTGGCGAGGAATAGTGAAGACATCCATAGACACATCAGCAGTGAGTTCTATCAAGTTTAATGTTCAGAAAAATCTTGAAGATTCGCAAACTTGTATTAATGACCTTATTCACATAAATATATTTATTTTTGTTGCTCTGCTAGCTAGTTTTATATTTTGATTATCTTAATTTTGATAGTCCATGTTAATTTATGATCTGGGATTACTTAATCCATTTCAAACATTATAGGAAGTGATATTGTGAATGGAAATCATTCTTTCAGGCTTTTCAGAGCAGGAGCAACAATCAGTAGCTGGGGTTTTGGACACTGTCAAAGCTCATTCGCAATCTATTGAGGTTTTTAGGGAGAATCACTCTGGCCAAACATCAGCTATTGATGACGAAGCGAAGAAAACATTCCAGCAGCATTATATGGTAGGCCACAAAACAATAAGCTTGAATAACATGTATGCGATAACTTTGCTTCATTACAAGTTCTTGAATCATGTTTGCAATTTCAAATTGCATTCCTGTGTTATTGATAATAAGTTTTCAAATCAAACTCCGGCCTGAGTTCCTTACAAGTTCTGTTTGGCCGCATTGGTTTTTACTGGAACAAAATTTATGACATCGTATTGATACATTCTGATGGGCAGGATTATGAGCCGACGGGTGCAACACCAGTGAGATGTGAACCAAATGTTCCAAGCAATGGGAAAATCGAGTCACTACGAGCAATGCCGATGGAGGCTCTGCTCGAAGAATTCCGAGAGAACAATTCATACGAATCATTTGACGCGAAGGAACTGAAGCCATCGTTAATACCACGATCGCCACTTGCACAACTCAACTAGCAATTTTACAAGGCTGTTAGTGTGGTGCTTCATTCACAAGCCCTATGAATGAGAAATCTGTAGCTGTACCATCAGTGTATACAGCTATTATTGGTGTCGAAAATTGTAAGGATTTGAAGAACATGGGTGGAGAAGGAAGGATGTATTGGCTATTTAGGTGTCTGGCGTAAATAATCCTGTCTTGGGATTTAGAGAGCTTACTCTGATAGTAAATTTTGTTTTGGAACATTGTTTCAGTTCGACCTCGGACAGGTATCTGTGTAATGTATGAACATTATCATTCACTGGCTGCAGATACCAAAGTTTTATTGGCATGTTTATTGAATTCGTCCTTCAATTACATCATCGAATAATCAGAATCATTTGTTCTCATTAGTATTAGCTCTCTCGATCTGAGTTTCCGATGATTTTAGTTCTATTAGAGACTAGAATCATGTCTGCTTACATGATTTCAGAAGTTGAGGTTTTTATGCTAGCACTTCGACACTCTGGTTACAATGTCTTCATTCTTGGCCATAGTTGAAGACTCTTTAAGTATCTATCATAAATCTCAAAATTGTTTCTGCAAAAGATATGCCGATTCGGAAACTAATGACTGTTAGAGATTCGAGTTTCATGACAAGTCTTCTTATTGTTTGGGATTTAATTCCCGATCAGTTTGTACTTTCTGCTCTTATGCAGATTAATCCTCTTCCTGGAGATTCCTACTCTATCTAAAAGATTTCAAGTAAATAATTTTTTTAAAAAAAATTGAAATAAGTTGGCATTTCTTTTAATGAACTCAACTCATTTTCTTCAGAACAAATCAATTTAGCTTTAGTTTAAAGAGGGGTCTTGTGACTTTTGATCTAAATGAATTAAAATTCATTATTGAATCGGTTTTTTCTAAAAAACAAAATTTGTTTTACCAATTCTTGAATTGATTTGGCATTGAATAATTGATTATTTCAAATTTCAATACTTAATATGTTGAGCAGAGAATAAGAAGACGACCGTTCGTCTGTGTGCCTCTACCTCTGTTAAAACTTCGTGCCACTATTATCACATAAAACCCCATTGATGCTCAGACTCAAAACCCAAATCAAACTCTTTCCCGGTCATGGAAACCTTCGTTTCCTCTCATCTTCTACAGATACTCAGACCATTTTAGACCACAATGACCACGAAAACGACCTTTGGGATACTCCTCTCGCTTTTAACCCAACCAAGTTTTTCATTTCCACGCTACTATCGTGTAAAAATGCATTTCAAGTCAAACAAGTCCATACCAAACTTACCACTAGTGGCTTCCTCAATCACAACCTCACTCTCACTAACAAACTCCTTCACTTGTACGTAAGAGGCAAGGGTTTAGAAAATGCTCGGGTGTTGTTCGATAAAATGAGTCAGAGAGACGCGGTGTCATGAAGTGTAATGGTAGGTGGGTACGTTAGAGCTGGTGAATATAATAACTGTTTTGAAACATTTAGAGAGTTTGTTCGGTGTGGTGTTCGAATTGATAACTATATATTTCCTGTTGTGTTAAGGGCTTGTAAGAATGTAAAGGGTTTGGTTATGGGTAGATTAATTCATTGCATTGGTTTGCGAAGCGGGTTGTTAGTGGATCATTTTGTTTGTGGTTCTTTGGTTGACATGTATGCGAAATGTGGGGCAATTGATTATGCTAAATTGTTGTTTCATACAATGTCTAGCAAAGACCTTGTTACTTGGACAGCCATGATCGGTGGGTGTGCCGATTCTAGGAATGCTTATGAATCATGGGTTTTGTTTGATCAGTTGAGGAGGGACGGTCTTGTACTTGATAAGATTGCTCGTAAATGCGTGTGCCAAATTGGGTGCTTTGAGCAAGGCTAGGCTTGTTTCTAATTATATATATGAGAATAAGTTATCTTTGGATGTGATTTTGGGCACAGCAATGATCATGTATGCTAAGTGTGGCAGTGTTGATTCTGCGAGGGAAATCTTCGACAAGATGGAAAAGAAGAATGTGGTTTCATGAAGCGCTATGATTGCAGCTTATGGATATCATGGGCGAGGCAGAGATGCTTTGGATTTGTTTCCCTTGATGTTGGATAGTGGTGTGCGACCTAATAATGTCACCTTTGTTTCTCTATTACATGCTTGTAGTCATGCAGGCATGGTTGAAGGAGGTCTTAGGCTTTTCTCGTTGATGCAGGAGAAATGTGGTGTCAAGCCTGATGTGAAACATTCTACTTGTGTGGTTGATCTTTTGGGGGCGTGCTGGTAAACTAGATGAAGCGATGAGATTTATTAGTGATATGAAGGTTCGAGAAAGACGAGGGAGTATTGTCTGCTTTGCTTGGGGCATGTAGAATTTACAAACATGTAGACTTAGCAGAGACGGCTGCAAAATCCCTTCTTAAACTACAGCCACAGAACCCTGGACAGTATATATTACTGTCAAATATTTATGCCAAGGCAGGTAAATGGAAAGAAGTTGCAAATATCAGGGATTTACTGACCAAAAGGGGATTAAAGAAAATCCTTGGATACACTTGGATTGAGCTGGATAACGCGTTGCATCGATTTGGCGTTGGAGATAAAACTCATTCTAGGACCAAGGAGATTTACGAAATGCTGGATACTTTGCTTCCGAAGTTAGAGCTGGCCGGTTATGTCCCTGACACTAACTGTGTGTTACATGATGTTGATGAGGAGGTTAAAGTTGAGATGCTGTACACACACAGCGAGAAACTTGCGATTGCTTTTGGTCTGATTGCTACTGCTGAGGGAACTCCCATTAGGATGTCCAAGAATCTAAGGTTTTGCGGTGATTGTCCCACGTTTTGCAAGGTGGTCTCAGCCATTACGCAGAGGGAGATAATTGTCCGAGACGCGAACCGGTTTCACCATTTCAAGGAGGGGGCTTGTTCTTGTGGAGACTACTGGTGACTGGTCAGATGATCTGTTTCCTTCTTTCTATTTATTGTCAATGCCATTGCACTAAATCAACAACAAAGATATGCATCCGTACATTCATAGGAAACTGAAAATGAAACTGAAAATCAAGGCATCATAAGCTAATAGAAGCAAACAAAAAGAGCAAATTGCATATTCAATTACTACTCGGTATATTGTAACACTAATTGTAATTTAATTGATCATGGAAATACTAATAGGCTTGTAATTCATTGGTAATAGAGTCAATTTTGGCACTAAGGGGTCATAGGTTTGATTTCCAATGGAGCAAGTAAAATGGATTATCAGAAAAAAAATCATGGAAATATTGTAGCGCCTTATTCTTATATTATGATGTTCACTTACTCCACTAAACTGCTTCTTTTGATGCATATTCCGTAGTTCATGATTAATATTCTTCTGTTTAGCCGAAGTTGAGTAGTTCAGTTCGTACACTTAAGACTAAGAGGCCTTGGGTTCAAACCTCAAGGGCACTCAGATTTTCCATGTTTACTAGAGGGATTGGTCTCCCCTGGGACCAATAACGAATAAAATTGTGTGGTTTTTTTTTTTAAATATTCCTATGTTTAGATCCTCCTATTATCCTATACCGGCAAAATCAACAGTCATTACATCCCAATTAAATCTTGACCAACTATTACTTACATTAACTCTTGTTCCAACACCATGATTTGCATTAGTATTAATTCCACCGTGCAAGAAACTCTTGTGGTCTCTGATGAATGAATAAGTCTTTTACAATATAAAGGATGCTCGGAATGAAGTGATCTTGCATCTCTTAAGGTATATCAATGCCCAGCCGGATTTTTAATTCGGGCCTTTTATTGTGGCCCAGACCGGCTCTACAAGCTCTAAATCTTAGGGGCAAGGGAAAATCACACTTTTATCGAAAAATAAAATTCTGTTTTTGATAAATATCGTCTAAGATTTTAATTTTGAAAAATATCAGAAAAAATAAATTGAATTTGACAAATACTGAATTCGCGAGAAATTGATTTTTTTGAGAAAAAATGAATTTTAGCACAAAAAAATCTACTTTTTTAAGAGATTTTCAGAAAGTTTTTAGAGGGTCTTCAAAAGAGAGTTTTTGATTTTTTTACAATAAATTTGATTTGATTTAATCTAAAGTCTTTCTCAAGGTCTCTAAAAAAGAGTTCAAAATTTTTTTATAAGAAATTTGATTTAATCATGATAATTATTTTTTTTACACAATATTTATAAATTTTAATTTAATTTAATGATAATTAATTTGTTATATGAAAATATATAAAAATTTACAATGATCTTGAAAAGTCTTCAAAAGAGGTCTTTAGAAGTCTTCAAAAGGCATTCAGAGATCTTCAAAGATATTCGGAGGTCTTCAAAAGTTCAGAAGGTCTTCGAAACATATACAAAATGTCTTCAAACTCAACAAATCATCCTGTACAAATCAATCAAATTCAACAAAATTAAACATTTAATTGTGTATCCAAACAAAAAATAATCAAACATTTTAATCCATATATAATTACAATTAAAATAAAAAGAACAATAATTTGGTTTTTCAATAACAAACATATACACAAAAATATGAACATTGAAACAAAACTTTTACACCCAAAATAATATAGCTCTTGAGATTAGCAACCACAATATAATGTATTGTATTCACCAATATCTATTGCTTTACGTCATGATCCAGTACTAAGTAGCAAATTTTAGATGGCAACAAAACTGAATCCGAGAACTACTATGATTATAAAACAGAGGGAAAAAAACGCACACTGACATTTGATAATTACCAATAGTCGTACATTGCACAGTTATTATCAGTTAATGATAATTTTGAATTTTAAAGTCCTAAACAAATCAAGCATCCCTTCAGTTAAAAAAAAAATCAAGTGCCACAGCTACTGCTACTGTATAAAAAAACAAATCAACCTATTCAAAATAAAGAAAAAAGAAAAGTAATGTAAAAATACAAGAACAAAAACGACAAATCCCTAATTTTCTACATCTCGATTGAAGCGGTTAGGGTTTGGGCAATCAGATAGTTACTAAAATATGGGTGTTATTTGTCAAAATCTAAATTTTAATTTAAACACTTGACATAATTAACTCTAGGGCAACTTATAAAAATAAACCCATTTAAAAATTTAATTACAAACACTGAACTCACATTTCGATTTTTCCCGTACGAAATCTTTTATCTTTTCGTAAGAAAATAATCTTTTCCGTATGGATCAAGACGGAAATCATCATTTTTCTTACAAAACCAAAAACTTAATTTTTAAAAAATTTCTTTTAATAAAAAAATCTATTAAATAAACTTTGAATAAAAAAATAAACCTTTTAAAAATCTTAAATAAACCTTAAATATACACCATTTTATACCTTTTTTTTACCATTCAGCCCTTGTATTTTTTTTTTTATTTTTCATTTTTGGCCTTTTTTGAATTTATTTTCAATTTAGGCCACATTCTTTTCCCACTTAGTTATCTTTCTTTTCCCAATTTTTCATTTTAATTTTTAACCTTAATAAAATTTTTAAAATCCATAAATTGAAAAATAAACCTTTTTAAAAACAAAAAATCAACCTTAAATTGACCTTTTAAAATCTTAATTAAACATAAAAAAATAAATCTTTTACAATCCTAAAATAAACCTTAAAAAAACTTAAAACAAACCTAAAATAAACTTAAAATACACCTTTTATAATCCTAAAATAAGCCATTTAAAAAAATAAACCTTTAAAAATCCTTAAATAAACCTTATAAAACAAAAAATAAATTTTTTAAAATTGTTAAAGTAAAAAATTAAAATTTAACCTTAAATAAATCTTTTAAAAAATTAAAATAAAAGTAAAATAAACCTTTTAAAATCCTTAAATAAATATTTTAAAACGTAAAATAAACCTTTTTAAAACATCACAATTTTTTTTAATAAAACATAGTTCAACTTTAAATAAACTTCTTAAAAACCTTTAATTCAAAAATAAACGTTTAAAAATTTAAAAAAACTAGCAAAAAACCCAAACCCTAACAAAAGTAGATCAACCAAAACAAGAGTAGATCAATCAACCCTAGCAAAAAACTGCCATCAACAACCACAAAATGAAACTGGAACCCTAGAAAAAACAACAAATCGCTGCCACCTTCGTCAACAAACATAAGAGAAAATAGTTCTCTTAAAAAACACGAACAAAGAAACCAGATCTGAACCAGACAACAACAACAAGCACCGAATCTGCACAAAACATATGAACAAAAACATTTTGATTTTTTTTAAAGGATAGGGAAAAATGGAAGATATTTGAAGTGCAACAACTAAGGTTTCAAAAGAAACCATAGCCGCCACCTTAAAAGCTGCGAGATTTGGTCGCCACACGTTCGTAAACAATGAGCAACAGTGTATCAATGACGTTCCGACAGTAATAGATGTGGAGCAAGGAACAAGATCAGAGAGAGAAGATGAGGCGAGAAGGACGACAACTAGAAGGAGAACGAGAGCGAGGAGATGAGGCGAATGAGCCATGATGAGGACAAAAACGAGGAGACAATGAGATCAAAAAGAGGAGACGAGGACGGACAAGAGAGTGGAGTTTGAGGGCGACAAAAGAGGAGAGACTGATGGTGAGAGAGAGTAGAGAGATGGAGTGGGAGAAAATAGAGAGAGAATGGAAAAAACAACAGAGACGAGAGAGGTTGGGAGAGAGAGACCAATGGTGGATGATAGTAGAGATAGGGGAGAGGGAAAATAGAGAGAGAAAAGAGAAAAGGAAGCACATATACCAAAAAGAACATGGCAAAAAAAAAAATACAATCTTCGTGCTGAAAGTTAAAATCGTCTGTGTACAACAAACGAAAAAGAAAAACGTGTGCGTACATAATCAAAAAAGAAAAAAATAGTGTACCATGTAATTAACCCAAATCTTAGCCTAACCCTTAATTTTTAGGTCGGACCTAAATATGAGTTAATTATATCATATGTCTCAAATAAAATTCAGATTTTGACAAAAAGAATTAAAAATTGGCAATTAGGTGAATGCCACATTTTTTTAGTTTTAGTTTTGCCATATGCGATTTTTTGGAATATGATCTTAAAATGCCATATTTCACTCAAATAAAAATAAATTTTCACTCATTTTCAATGTTTTTCTCTCTCATCATTTCTCTCTCCTCCTCTCCCCTCCCACATTATTGTTTCTCTATCTTGGTTTCTCTCTTCCTCTCTCACTCGCAACCCTAGTCGCTCATCTGTTCTCGTTCGCCCTTCCTCATTTGTCGCTTCTCTCTCCCTCGTCTTCTCTCATTATTTCTCATTTTCGCTCTCTCGATCTCAGTCTCTTCCTCGTCGCTCTTTTCATATCTGGTTTGTCGCTTTCTCTTCCTCTCACTGCTCTTGGTCCTCATCAACTCTCTCACTCTCGTCTTCCTATTCCTTTTCGTCTCTTATCTCTCACCTAGATCTTTGAAGTTTTGTTTCGTTCAGTGACGACGCTGATGCGAGTCGAAACCCTAGCGATGATTACGAACCGAACTAAAGATGCACACCTCGATTGAAAGACCGCCTCCATTCCTCGTCGTTTCGAATCGCCTCAATGCTTTTTGTTGTTCGTCGTCGTTTGTTAGATTTTTCAGGTTTGTAGCGGCGGCGAAAAGAGGACGACGGTGAAGTGATTGTGAAGGTGGCTAGCGGATGAAAGAGGTGACGAATAGGGTTGAACCCTAACTGCTGTCTTGTTACATTTTCCAGAATTACGAAAGCACCCCTGAGTTTTGCAGAAATCCTTAAAAAGTAGTGTTTGTCTATGTATGAAGGTTGATTTTGTTGAATTTAGTTGTTTGGTTGATTTTTGTTGAGTTTGATTTTGTGTAGGGGGATTATATTTAGAGACCTTCGTAGACTATTGAAGACCAAATTAATTATCATTAAATATAATTTAAACTCGTTAATATATATATATATATAAGTGATCCTCATTTAAAAAAATATTTTACAGAGAAAATTTATTGAATCAAATTTTTTATCAAAAAAATGTGAGATTTGGACACGAAGACCTTTGGATATTTTCTGTTTAAACCAAACTTCTTATAAAAAAATTGTAAATTTCCTTTTGAAGACCTTTGGAGTCTTTCAGGATCTGCTTGGAAAATTAAATGTTATTTTTATTGTAATTCATTATTTTCGTAAACAAAATAATTTCTCACGAATGTGGCATTTGTCAAATCAGTTTTTTCCTGGTATTTTTTAAAGTTGATATTTTTGAAAAATATTTTTCAAAATTAGTATTTTATTTTATTATAAAAGTGTGATTTCCCCCTAAATATACAAAACGAAAACATTAGAGGAAATTACATGGTGTACAAAAAATTAAAAAATTTGACCAATAGGCATCCAAAATATATATTAAATGTCAATTTTCATATTTACACGCGTATGGTTCCCAAAGTTCTAATATTTTGTGCGTTTAGTTCTTCAACTTAAGTGACACATGTATATATGTTTTTATATTTTTCTATGTGTGTGGCCTACATATATGATGTTTATATTTTGTTTTTTATGTAATTTCTTTAAAGATATTTATTATCTACTTTTTTTAATTATTTTTTGTTTTTGTTTTATTTTAACTTAAAAAATATATAGTCTATGTAAACAATAAAACTGAATACTTTATTTTAGATATCCGAGATCTACATTTTTGAGTTTTTATCCTATTGTTAATCGGTTTTTTATAGTTTTTTTATTTTATTAAATATATTGATTATATGTTTTTTTTTTAGTTTAGATAATTAAAGAAATAAAAAATAATGAAAGTAGGATAAAAATAAAATATAAACAACCTTAAAATAAAAAAAAAAAACAAAAATAAAATCCAAAAAAAAATATAAACGCTGTCTTTTTATAATTTTGGAAAAAAGTACCCGTGTGAAATTTTGGAAAGCTTTGTAAACCAAACGCTTTTAGTTTTGTAAATTGAAACCTTTTTTTCTTTAAAAATGTAATAAGAGCAAAACTCAATGGCAGATAGCATTGGCAATTATAATGTATGATCTTGTGTTATGCTGAGTAAATTTCAACACCTTCTTTTCTTTCAATTTCGTACTCATATGATGAGTGACCAAGGAAATGGTGCTTAGCATTAGTCTTTTTCCAGGCCAAATTCTCAATAGTTTTGTACTTTTGTACATGTTAGTCTTGAAACAGATAAGGGCGGTGGGAATTCAGAAATTCAGTGGATTGCTTTTTATGTTGAAATTTACAAATGAGGACTTAATTTTCATTGCCTTCTTGTTTAAGAAAAAATGATTTTGTTTTGTGTTTAATAAGTATTGTTGTCTTGATTCAAAAACGATGTCATCTCCACCTTAATTACATAAGTGTGAATAAATCCTACAAAAAAGACACGATAAGAGGATAAGAAGGTGTTCTTCGCGAGCATTTCGACGCTCAAGTTAAAGTTTTCGCATAGTTTATGGGTAGTAAAACACATATTTCTTTGAGAAGAGAAATACTGTTTATAGATTGATCAGACAAAATTGATGTGGTGAGGGAAGATCTTCCTTTTAAATGTAATAATATCAAATCTGAAATCTTCTCATAATCTGTTTTTTTTTTTTATGTTTTAAGTCATTTATAATAAATGTGTCTTTTAAAAAAGTCTTTTAAAAGGTGAATTCTTCTATATAAATTCGATTTATTATCTTTAATCGGATCTTAATAAAAATTTATTATATTTGTGGGTTTAAGGAATTTTTGACGTAAGTTACATCAACAGCAAATGTTCTATTTTTTGTTCTAATTGAAGGCTGACATGAACATTCTTTTTCAAGTCAGCATGGTATGTGCTCCAGTTTTTGCCACGGCGCATTCTATTACGCCCGCTTTTGGATTCTAATGGTGAAAAGTAACATGAGATAAAGCGACGACATTTTTAAAGAGTAATGAAATAACGAAAGCATCTATACTTTTTCTCTTTAATAGATTGATGCATCTATTATATTAATAATTTATTTATTATATATATTTTTAATAATTAATTTTTTATTATATTTTATTATTAAATTTATAATTATTTTATTTATTATTTAATTTATTTACAACATATAAATAATAATAATAATAATAAATTAAAATATTATAAATATTTTATAAGTCAATATTTGAGTTAAAAATAATATTTAAAATATATCTATCATAAAAATTATTCAATTAAATTTTTAAAAATAATAACTTTTAAAAACAAAATAAAATGATAAAATCCTATATGAGTTAACCAAATAAAAATAAATTATACATAATAATTTTCTCAAAATGATTCTAAACATATTCGATGGAGTCTAATCAAAGATGATTTGCATTAAGAAGAAGAAAAAACAAAACAAAAAAGATAAAAAAAATTATAACCAACAAAAATACTATTTTTTAAATAGGTGAAACCCACTTTATCAGTAAATCCCTTTTTGCTGCGGGTCATAAATCAGTGCATCATTATTTTTTGGAGAGCATATGTGACGTGACATGTTAGAGTTGCTCTGAATTTAAATGATTGCGATAAAAAAAAAATAAAAAATTAGAATATAGAGATAAAAAATTTATATGAAAATTGCTTAGTCTACATTAACTTTTAATAGAAGAAGCCAATGGCCAAGAAATGAACAAAAGTGATATATATTCTAAAGAAGATGATATTTTTATTAAGATTACGGCAAAAATGCAAAACAGGGGTTTAATAAATTAGTGATTAGGCTTTCGGAATTACGCACTACTAAAATTATTGGTCACAAAAGAATTTCAAACTTTGTCTTAGTATCATTAAACTAATTCTGTGTGGGTTATTTATTAAAAAGTCAGAAATTCAAATTAAATAAAAGCATTTGTTTTTTTTTCTGAAGAGAATAAAAGCATTTGTTGGAAGAAGGGAATCGTTAATACTCTATTATCCGAGCTGGGTTATCCAATCTTTGTAAATAACTTTCTCAAGATTATATAAGGAGTAATGTTTTTTGTTTGGTCTGGAAATGCTTCCACCATTAATCAAATACATATGAAGAGTAATGTTGATTGAAACAACACGCTGCATATGAACAGGCTAGGACTCTAAGTAGTACATGTTTGCTTCCAAATGTGGGGGTACGTCTTCTTAAAGTTTAGGCACATAACATGCAGACACAGTCTCACAGCTAATAAAAGCAAATCGAGACCTGAATTAAGATGTCCAAAATCATGTTTGCTTAGTTTTAGTGAATCAGTAGTTGATGTTGGCTGTCCTTGTATAGTTGTATTGATGTTCAAAGGAAAGTTGATAGGATTAAGATGGAAGGGAAAGTTCGTTATTGATCATGTCGGAGGTATCGGAACTGAGAATATCGAAATCTTTTCAAGTTCGACGACATATTGCGGTTTTGTGGGTTGCTAATTAGCCACGCAGCCAGTTTTATGCGCAAATATAAAAAAAATGTGTTAATATTTTTTTTCTTTGTTTGCCTATGAACAAAAATGTGCTATTATATACATATTTAGATTGACCGATTAAATAAAGAACTAGTTAGATATCAATAGACTTATAATTTATTGGTATTGGAGTAAATTTCAGCACTAAGATGCCATATATTCAATTTCTAATGAGAGAAAATAAAATGACTTATCAAAAAACTTGTCAAGTGATTAAATATATATGTTATATAACTAAATTCAAGTGCAATTTCTTTTTAAAAAGGAAAAAAAACTTCAGATAAACTATTTCAAGGCATTGCTTTTGATTAACATATATACATATCAAATTGATAGTGTCACGACCCAAGATCGAGTCGCGACTGGCGTACGAAACAAACTTTTTGTGGAAGCATTCCCATCTTGCACAAACTTCGGAGAACTGAAACATCTATCCAAAATCATGTTATTAACCAGCTTATCAGTCATATTAAAATATTATACAAAGATGAGTTTTAGAAAAACAATATCCCGAATATAATTACATAAGTATAATGCCAAAATTTCTAAATAAGTGATTTAAGTAACATTGTTAAACAATATTTATCAAATACAAGCCATAACCCACTAATCGGTGTTGAGCAACTAACATAACATAAACTCGGCCCGAACAATAGGACACTCACTGAGCGCGAAAGAATCAAACTACCGCTATCAAAATCACATGAAAAGTGAAGTAAAACAAAAACAGAAAAAAAGAAAAGGGGTAAGAATCCCTAGTGAGTGGATAACATATTAGAGCGAATCAAGCTCCTTAAAATGGTATTAAAAATATTTTTGAAAACTATCACATGCACGTATATATCCAAATACTATCATATATATATATACACTCGTATATATAAATAAATTAGTTCAAAAATCCATTTTTCAATTCTTTGCAACCAAAACAGACAACGGACAATTACCAGAATTGATTAAATGAAGAAATTAAATAAAGTATTTAATTTTCCAAATCCAAAGTAACCAAAATATTTTTCTCTTCAAATATTTTTCCTAATCACATTTATTTTTCTGAAATATTTTTAGAGAAAAATATCAAAATATTTTCAGAGATAAATACTCAGAATATTTCAAAGATAAATTTCAAATTTATTTTCAGACTTGAATACCGAAGTATTTTCAAAATTAAATATCAAGGCATTTTCAGAGAATAAATACCAAAATATTCTTCAGAGATAGTTCCAAAATATTTTCAGAGAGTAGTTCAAAAATATTTTCAGTCAGGGACCAGAGATCATATTCATCAAGTCAACCAAACTCGGCATTAGCCACTTAGGTGAAGATTAGCCACTCAAGCACCATGGTATAACCACTAAGGCAAGTATGGACCACTCAGGCACAATGTATAATCACTTAGACAATTGATACAATATCTGTGTATCATAACTACGATACTTCGTAGCGGGGTGTGCCAAATCAAAATATTTTACTGAAATATTTAAAAAATATATATTCAAAGGCTCAACAGATAGCATACGGAAACAAACATATCATTTTCCCAAAAATGATAACAAACTTCCAGACAAAATATTAATTACAAAAATATTTAGTTTTCAGAAACAAATACTTATTTTGAACAAAATATTCGCACCAGAATATTTTCTCAAAATCCAAAACGGAGTGTTCATGGCAGATATCATAATAAATATTAATCATAATATCTATTTCAGAAACCAAAATCATTTTCAGAAAAAACCGAGTTTCCACAACAAAGGTTTTCACATACATTAGATTTTTAGAATTTTCAATCCATTAATTATTCCAAATTACATATCGAGGTCAACATAACAAAAACATATACAAAATTTGGAGGACACAACTTACGTGTCTAAAGTGCTACTACAGTCACCTGGACGTTGAGCAAATAATCTAGAGCACAGTCCACCGGTGAATGACTGGTCTTCTCGGTAACCAAGCAAAGCTGGAACAGACATTTCAGAAACAAATCAACACATGATACAGTGGCGGTACCAAAATACGTGCAAATGCATATGCCAACTCAAATGCTCAAACAACCCCGAAAATCCATTTCAGGCCAAAGTCTAACATACTAACTCGAATATTACACCTCAGTGTAAAATTACACTTTGGTTCCCGAACTTAGAAAAATTACCAACTAGTCCCCATAATATTCCAATTGAATATTTTGGTTCCAACTCTCCAAAATAATATATTAGTCTTCAAATAATCTCAACATATTTAATTTAATCCTCACTCATATGCAAAATCACATTTTGATCCCTAAATGCAAAATATCTCATTTGGTCATCAAATGACAATTACATAAATAGTCCTTAAATCCGATTCAACCGACAAAAATCGAATTTAAACACCCACATTGGTCCTATTCAACCTCAGGAACTCAAATCTATAATTAGTTTCCCAAAAACAACTCAAAATCTCCAAATTTTTAGCAAAATCCGAATCTAATTCTAGCCTATTCAAGAACTCATCAAATCTTGTGATTCAAGACTTGAATCATATTCATTTAAGTCCTCTCTAGCCTATTCTAGAATCCTCTAACATCATATCATCAAAAATCATCTAAAAATGCATACCTATTTCAAATTCGGCCTAAAACCAAATCCTAAGATTAATGCATGAAATGAATGAAAAGAAGAGATTAGAAGCACGATCTTACCTCCAGAGATAATTAAGAATGAATGCGGAACAATGGGAGACGTCCAGAGATGGATTGAGAGTAAGAGTAAGAGAGAGTGAGGATGAGAGAGAAAGACGAAGGGAGTCGGGGAAGGGGTATTTATAAACCTCGACTCTGAAACACTGTGTTTCACTAAATTTCACCAGAAAAATGGTCATTAAAGTGTGTTGCATAGAATCTAAGAGTGTTACAAGTCTCCAACGTTTGTTGCAGAGATCACAACAGACGTTGACGCCCTCCTCAGCTCATGGTTCAAACCCAGAAGATGATCAATGTGTGTTGCTCTTAGTCTACGCGCATAGACGACCTTTCAACAATTCAAACCTTTTGTTCCAAGTTGTAATGTCCGCTGCTTGGCTCCAATGCACGTTAACAACCTCCTGGACACATTTCATGCTAAAATTTCCCACATCTTACAAGTCTTTAACTTAGAAACTCAAATTCCAACACTCCCGGAGCAAATCTAACACCTCAAACTTGCAAATCATTGTCGTTGGACAATCTTAAACATCAGAAAATCATCTCGGACATCGATGTTCAAATCGACATCAAAGAAAGTTCAATTGAAATTGAATGGGGTTCGACAAAGACCTTGTCGGAATTGAACAGAAAGCTACAAAGAGATTCACCAGAAGGGATGGGGTATTACAAATAAACTATTTTGATAAATACGATTCTTTAAAAAATATGGGTAAAATAGTTGTAAGTGGTAGTTATTGTTTAGTTTTTCAACTCTAACCTTATTTATTTTTTTAGATAGAATTTTTTTATTGGATAAGAGTTGTTTGGATGAATAAATTTATATTGAAAATATGAGAGTA
Source organism: Flueggea neowawraea (assembly GCA_948243855.1). Lineage (NCBI taxonomy): Eukaryota > Viridiplantae > Streptophyta > Magnoliopsida > Malpighiales > Phyllanthaceae > Flueggea > Flueggea neowawraea. The sequence continues at coordinate 17,448 of CAODLS011484373.1, read as the reverse complement.
TTATTAAATTGTTGATCATTATAAAGGGTAAAAATGACATTTGATCAATAAATGATGCTCCATAAGTTAACAAATGGAAGTAGGTCTATATTATGATACATCTCAAATAGAAAGGTAGCCAATCAATTCGGGATGGAGAAAAACATATTTTTAAAGAAAACCAATATTTCTACTGTTTTGTTTGCAATTTTTTTGGTCTAGGAGTCTAACTCCATTATAGAGAAAACCTTGTAGAGAACAAACACACTTAATTACTACTATTTAATACGAACAAACCATAATTAAGTAATAACTATGATGAACGACAATTATACCAAGTAATATCTACGTGTATGCCCATACATTGAACCGAGTTTTGGAGGTGGGCAAAAAGAGAAATGGAAATGTGACATCAACCAAAGATTTAGCTACGTTTGGCAGTTACATTCTTATTAAAACGGTGGCATATGCATCCTGTAACCATCTCAGGACATTTCACACACTGTAGCTTCGTTTGATCATTAACATATTCTGGTATTCTGTGAATCTTTTAGTTTTACGTTTCAAAAGTATGTATGAGAACTCCTGTGTTTTATAATTCGTTAAATGTTAATTCTAAGACACGTTTTACATGCAAGTTCTGTTTGACATGTTACAAATTTTAATGGACAAATATAAAAGCAAAATGATGATGGACAAATAATGTTGCCAATAGTTGCTTGTTATCATAAATGTTAAAACTTATATCTTGAAAATCATTTAAATAAAATATGAAAGGATTAGGTATATTGTTGTCCAATATATGTTTTTATGAAAGTATAATCAGCAACATAGTTTACTTGAGTCCTTAAAAAAAACACCTTAGACAAATTGAAGGAATAATTAATTACCCATCAAAGCTGATGAGACAAGGAGAAATATTAAAACAAGTTCAGGGGTTAAGCCCCATATCAAATTACTAACTTTTAATATGTATTTTGATAAAATTATGACACTACATATGTATAAGTAGACATGGCCAAACCAACCTGAAACCGGCGAATCGAACCTGTCAAACCCGTTGAAAACTGGATCGGAACTGTGAACCGCACAGTAAAAATTGGCGGTTCGCGGGCTGGTTCCGGTTCAGGGGTACCAAAACCGGTAGAACTGCCGGTTCCGAACCGCCGGCGATTTAACCGGCCAAACCAAATAAAAATTGATATTTAAAAAATATTTAGAAATGTAATTAATGTGCCACTCCATATTAAAAAGAAATGTAATTAATATTTAGAAAATAAGATCTTTATCAAAGCGGAAAAAAGAACGCAAGAACGAGATAAAAATTGATTGAAAAAGGTGGACCGAACCGAACCAGAACCGATGGTTTAACCGGTCAAATCCAATCAAACTCAGAACCGGACCGAAATTGTTCCAAACCAAAGAGCCACGGTCCAGTTCAGATTCAAGTTTTTGTTGAATAGGAATCGACGGTTCACTAACCGTAACCGTTGTTTCGTGAACCGTGGCCACCCCTATGTATAAGTCATAACTCGAAATGACAACTTTCAAACGCTTGAATCAATTGACAGGAGTTGTTCCAGTTTAACCAGAGGTCTTGAGTTTGAGCATTGGGAACGCAATAACATTGGTGGTAAGGATCTCACCTTTCGAGGTGCCTATCAAACTCTCAAATTCGGATTAGTCTGAATCCATTGAATCCACTCAGTCTGACATAGAACATCCCAGAATATCGGGTGCAATTTGCATAACTCGAAATGACAATTAATTTCTCTTCTTTTTTTTACCGCAATAATTGAACAACTAATAAGATATTGAACTCATCATGCTCCTATAAGTGGGATTTATTTTTAGAAGCATCTAAGTATTGTTCTATATGATTTGACCCCCATTACTATATTAGGTGATGTTTGAGACACATGTTTCTTTTTCTACTGGTGGTGGGGACCTAATTCCACTATATCATAAAATTCAACCTTCTGTTGTATTCCAGACATTTTTGGGCAACCACTTGGTGCACATCTAAAAAGTCCTACTCTCAAAACCCCAACAGTTAATCCACTGGATATTTTCTTTCAGTAGATTAAAACCATGCATGAACTCATAGGAATATACTCTCCACTTTTGTTGATATCTTATGATTTTCCTTTATTTTTTTATTCAAATTTTACTCCCTAACTTCTTGTTGAGAATATATATTTGATCCCACCTTTCGAAAGTTTGAATTTGTCACTTTTGGTTGTATCCAATTGCTAGGATATATCTTTTTTCTGATTACAATCCGTAATATTAATTGGAAGATTCAACACCTAAAAACCAGTACACTACTTCACCTATGCCATGGTACTACTTTATCTTTATCATAGTTCATAATTTTAACTATTGCTATGATATTTTCATTTGATAGTGGGAACTTCTCCATAGTATAATGTAATGCTTTTTTAATTGTGTGAGTATAGTTTGATAGAGTTTTTATTTTTATTTTTCTTCCAATTTCTTTATCTAGCCTTTAATTTAGGGATCTCAATAACCATCTCAAAATGCAAAGGTGGCTAAAGTAGTAAATTATTAAATTTCACATTAATTGAGATATTTATATATCATTTCCCTTTTTTGTTGATAAATTAAATGCTATAACAAGTTGTCAGGATTTACTAAGAAAACAGATAATTTTTCTCAAACTTTAAAAATGGCTAGATTTAAAATATATATATATAAAAACTCATTGTCGTTGTTATTGAATTAGAATACATTACTAATCAACTTATGTCCTTGAGGTGACCCAATTAACTCATATTTTAGTAGCACTATAAATTTAAATTAAATTTATTTTAGGTAATATGGCAATACAAAATTTAATTTAAAAAGTTAAATTTCCCATTTTAGTTCAATTAAACTAAAAATTTAGCCAAAATTGAACCGATAATATGTCAGTCCAAGCTACAGCTGTGTGGAAATGAAAACTGCCTAAAATCAGTCTGTATTAAATTCCACAGTGAAATCAGAATTGGCAATTTCTAAACGTAATAATGTTCGGTAGTAGTGTAAACTTTAGCATTTAGTAGTCGCAAGTTCGATTTCTAATATAATAAATAAAAATAACTTATCAAAGAGAAACTAATATATATTAAAATCATTTAATAAATTAATGATTCTGAAACATATTTTTGATTGCTAATTACTTTTTAGTGCCCCAAAAAAATAAAAAATTGAACAACAGTAAACTCGGATAAAATCAAACCGCAAATGTAGAGTTGCACGACCTACCGAAACAACCGCTAATTGAGTATCAAAGGATAATTACGGTTTTAAACTATTTTCTAATAAAATTAAAATATAACTACAAATAAAAGAAAACTCTATCAAAAAATTAATTAGAGTTAAATGCCTTGTTATTGACATTGAGATTGACTGTGTTTTAATTATCTCTCCTTCTGTAATTAATTCTCGCCCCCAACAATAGACCTGCCCAGATTTCTCTCCTTATATATACCCTCCCAACCACGTCTCCTTCAACCTCATCTCCATCTCTCTTTTATTTCTTTCTTTCTTGGCCTCTCTTCCTCCATTAAAGGACAAAAAATAACTGATAATAATTAACTTTGTTTCTGTTTCATAAGTTTTCTTGAACATGGGTACGCCTAAATTTCTGTCTGTTTTAACGTTGTTTGTGACAATTTATGTATTGTTGAGCAACAACAATGGCGTCGTCGAGGGATCCCATAAAATATATCCGGAGTATCAAACTCTTAGTGTTGCTAAGGTAAACCAACTCCACAGAACTGGCTATCACTTTCAACCTCCTAAGCATTGGATTAATGGTGCGTGCCCTTTTCAACTCCTCATTATTGTTTCTTCTTTTGGTATGTATTTTTATATTTTTTGTGGGTTTATAATATATATTTTAAATATATTATATGTTGCTTTAATTTTCTTTTTGTTCCTGCAACCGGGTTGTAATTAGTTTTATTATATAGTTTTCAAGTTCCTACTACGTTGGTGGTGGTGATCATCTTTTTGAAAACAACTCAGATATCACTTTTGTTTCTCTTTATCTAACATTCTTTATTTTATTTTGTTTTATTTCATTTTATTGCATATTCCATTACATGCATGGTGACATATTAACATGGCGTATGTTGGATTGTAACTCAGGAATTTACCCTTTTTCTGTTTTTCTTTAATTTTCTTGTTTCTTATCTTTCTGTCATTCATGGCAACTAGTTAGTCGGAGGCTTCTATGCTGACTTTTATTTAACATAGTCAACTATCAAATCCGTCAAATCTCGTTTGAAAAATAAAAGGGGTCAGAAGTCGTCTTTTTGTTTGTTTTGAATAATGACTTTTTTAGAGCAAATTAGTGTTATCCGATAATTCAGCACAATTCCTCATCAATTTTAGGGATAATTTGAAGTTCGAGATTTTCTAGATTTAAATAACTTCTGAATAAGATTTGCTTTAAATGGAAAGATAAAAAGAATAAAAAATAATTGCTGAAGCATTTAAAAAAATTGAAGCAGCCTGTAGTCTGTATAACCTTATATGATATGCAGTTCACGAAAAATCATAAGAGGTAGGTTTAGTTGTCAATGGTAGGTAAATCCATGGCAATATTTTGAACATTCTAGCACTTGCAATCCACAAAGAAATAACTAAACATTTGATCAGAAACTCCTGTCAATGAGGTTTAATATTCTGGCCTGAAATAGATTTTCTTTTTTAATAAAAACAACGTTGACAAAAGACAAATTATATGAAAAATATAATCTTGAAATACTTCATTGAAAAGTCATTTTAGTGCTCCACTTGAAATCGACCCGTTATTCTTTAGTGTCGGAGACAACTTCTATACAAGTAGTGGTACTGAAATAGTTCATCATTATAAAGAAAAATAGAAACTCTCTCAACATATAAATTAATCAATTTGAATATTATTAGAACTAATTAAGAGTAGATGTTGTCAGGTAGAGATCCGAACGACAAAAATACCCAATTTTCGATCATTCAGATATCTTGTGATCATCTTGGCTTATGCATGTATAACTGTAATCATGTTATTCCTGCATATCAGCAGTACCTGTAGAAACTCTTCATTTTGTCCCATATACAACCTCATGTTTGTTTTCTTTTTCTCATCTTCAATATTGGGCCTATACACAAATTGTAATATAATTTTGTATTAGTTCTAGTATTTTTTTATATATATAAAGTCTAATATATCAAGTAAAGATATCGACCTTGAAGTTTAAGCATGAAGAAGAATGATTATCCTAAATGTGAGAATTTGACATAAATTTCGTTTCTTTAATGGATTAGTTTCACTAGTTTAGAGGGTAGAAATATAGTTAGATACGGTTTTTTCTTGGTTTTAATGAAGGAAAAGTAGGAGTTGCAACATGTATCTCATACTGTTAGATTGGTGAAGTTTAATGGGAGCCATAAAATCAGAAATAGTATTTGTATGTTTGAGAGAATATACGAATTGGAATTAACAAGCCAATTTCAACTTGTCCTTGTAGAGTATTTGTTGCCACCGAAAGGTAAGATCTATGTCACTTACGTCTTTTATGTATACTCTTGTCTATTTGATCACCAATCACCATATACTTGCCCAAATTGAAATTAGTTTACTGTTGTATTGGATTAAGATGGATCGGTTAATTTGGTACGATGCATGAAAATGGAAAAAAAATAAAAACAAGGAAAAAAAAAGGCTGTAAAGGACCACATTAATTTGGGTGGTGCACAAAAATGGTCCATCAAAATGAAGGCCGTGATGTTTTTTTGGTGAGTGCACTTTCAATTTTATGCAATGTGGTGGTCACACTATCGAGTCTGTTTTGTACAAAATGTTTGATTTGCAGCATATTAACACTGTCTAATAAACATTCAACATATTATAATTTTTTAAAAATAGTATTATTTTTTTATTATACAATATACTATTTTACGATGTGTATTTGATATCATATCAAACAATCTAGTTAAAAATGTTGTGTCTCATTTATAGTAACATCACTCTTATATACATTTCTCTTCTTTTTTTTTTCCTTCTTCTATTTCAAAAAAGAAGAATCTAGTTAGATTCTGGAGATTCTCAAGTGGAATTGTGTTCACAACTTGGATTATTACTAAGACAAAAAAGGATTAAAAGGGAAGAAAAAAAAGCTTATAACTAGTATGGTTCATATATAGACCAGTTCTCATACCAAGATCTTTGTAGTATCTCGTGCTAGATCTCGACTTTGTGTCTCTGTCACCACTGCCTTTGCTGGGCCATCAAAGTAGCTTCGGCATCTTTATGTGGAGATAGACAAAAAAGAGGAAATCCCTATTTTGTGTGTGCAATTAAGTTATTCTTATCCTCTCAATATTAGAACGTGAATCCTGCATTTATTTCTTTTATCCACTTGAATTTTGCGGATCCTCTAGCATGTGAATTCCCATCTTGCTTACTTTTTTATTTATTTATAATAATATATGTATAAGAAAAATATTATGTTCAAATCTCGAAATAGTTACGTACTTTAGGCTTTCTAGTTTTATTTGTTGGATACTTCTGCTTTTTGTTAATGAAATTTATCGTTTGACCAAAAGATGAAATAATCGTCTACTTTTTAAGTAAAAAGTTTGATGCCATCTTTTAAGATTAAAAAAATGGTTGTTACTAAATTTAAGAACGGTCACTAATTCCTTTCCATTTTCTTTTGGCATGTTGTGCTTCTGGTGCTCTCATTTGGTGGACAAATTAATCAACAACAGATCCAAATGGTTAGTCATTCCATCATGGAACTTATCCCTAATTAATTCAAATTATAATCTTCCATGTTACTAATGAGGTTTTGCTATTGTGAATAATTTATGAGCAGGACCTATGCACTACAATGGGATCTACCATCTGTTTTACCAATACAACCCCAAAGGAGCAGTGTGGGGTAACATTGTTTGGGCTCATTCAGTTTCAAAAGATTTGATTAATTGGGAGTCACTTGACCCTGCAATTTACCCATCAAAGCCATTTGACATTAATGGATGTTGGTCTGGTTCAGCCACAGTCCTTCCAGGCAACAAACCCATAATTCTTTACACTGGGATTGACTCTAAAAATCGTCAGATCCAAAACTACGCCGTTCCAGCTAATAATTCCGACCCATATCTCCGCAAATGGGTCAAGCCTGATGACAACCCGATTGTGGATCCGGACACGGGTGTGAATGCCAGTGCATTCCGTGACCCAACAACAGCTTGGTGGGTTGATGGGCACTGGAGGATTCTGGTTGGGAGCAAGAGGAAGCATAGGGGTATTGCATACTTGTACACGAGTAGGGACTTTAAGACCTGGATTAAGGCCAAACACCCGTTGCACTCAAAAGGACACACCGGCATGTGGGAGTGCCCGGATTTTTTCCCGGTTTCGGTGTCAGGGACAAACGGCCTGGACTCTTCAGTGCTTGGTCAGAATGTAAAGCATGTGTTGAAGGTCAGCTTGGATTTAACAAGATATGAGTACTACACAATTGGTACATATGACAAGCTGAAGGACAAGTATATTCCTGATAGCCAATTTGTCGATGGTTGGGCTGGCCTCAGGTTTGATTATGGTAACTTCTATGCCTCCAAGACATTCTTCGACCCAAGAAAAAACCGGAGAATTTTGTGGGGTTGGGCTAATGAATCTGATTCGGTTCACGATGACAAGCAAAAAGGATGGGCCGGAATTCAGGTATGTACCGTTCTTCATTTTGGTTATGACTTGTACAATTTGACTTGACAATTTTGACCATTTTTGCTGCCTTGTTTCAGCTCATTCCAAGGAAGTTATGGCTACACCCTAGTGGAAAACAAGTTTTGCAATGGCCAGCGGAGGAATTGGAGACTCTCAGGGGACAAAAGGTGCAATTGAGCAATCGGGTCCTCAACAAAGGACAACACGTTGAAGTTAAAGGCTTCACAGCTGCCCAGGTTGGATTCCATTTTGTTTTTCAACTTTCAAATTTAATTAGTTGTCTTCGTTAAGTAATTGAGACTTGATCGGGCGATATTTGCATTACCAGGCTGATGTTGATGTAACCTTCACATTCTCAAGCTTGGACAAAGCTGAAGCTTTTGATGCTGCATGGACTAATCTCAGTGCCCAAGATGTGTGTGCTCAAAAGGGTTCCAAAGCTGAGGGTGGTCTTGGCCCATTCGGACTCTTGACTTTGGCTTCAGAGAAACTTGAAGAATTCACTCCTGTCTTCTTCAGGATTTTCAAGGCTACCACCAAGCATTCAGTTCTCTTGTGCTCTGATGCCAGGAGGTAATTTATCTCAAATTCTTTCCGCTAACAAGTTCCAATTCTGTTTTGTTTGCAACCCACTAACTTGGTTTTGAAATCTCTGCCTTTCTTGACCAGCTCTTCCTTGGGTAGTGGACTGTACAAACCATCTTTTGCTGGATTTGTCAATGTTGACTTGACAGAGAAGAAGCTTTCACTCAGGAGTTTGGTAAGTCTAAATCATCAATGTTGTCCCAGATTTCTCTCAATTTCACTAACAATTTAGTTGATTAATTACTTAAATCAATTATAATTATAATTTCGATTCTCAGATTGATCACTCTGTTGTCGAGAGCTTTGGAGCTGGAGGCAAAACTGTGATTACTTCCAGGGTGTATCCAACAATTGCAGTGTTTGAAAAGGCTCGCCTATTTGTTTTCAACAATGGATCCGAGACCGTAACTGTGGAGAGTCTGAATGCTTGGAGCATGAACAAGCCTGTCATGAATGTTCCTCTGAAGAAATGAAGTGCGTAGAAAACTGGAACCTTTGTTCCAGGCGTCGTGGCCAGACCAAAAAAATTGGACGACGACATGTAGGATGATGTCATGTGCCCGAACCGGCATCGTATTCCATTCCTAAATTGGGGTCTCCTACTTATCGTTTAAGTTGGTGTCGTTTTAGCTGCTATGTCGTTTAGTAAGTTCAATTATGTTATAGTCTTTTGTCTTTTTGTGAGGGAATGTTGAGTTGTTAGGGAGCACTGCAATCATTATAAGCATGGTGTGATTTTTTCTGTGATTATCATCATTTACAACAGAATATACAATTTCTTTCTAAACTCTCACTCTTCCTCTTGATTTCTCTATTTCCCTTCTTTCTCCCAACTCCTATTTCTTCTTACTACACTAGGTCCTTAACACTTGGTATGAGAGATTTTCGCAAGTTGCTGGACCTGATTATTATGACGGAGGGAACCCGATTGAAGGTACCCAAAAGGTTAGATGATGCACAAAAAGAGAATGCGGAAATGAAAACAATGATGAAATGCATGATGGATATGATGAAAACAATGAATGATGGATATGATGAAAACAATGCAGTCACAACAACCTATGTCACAAAGTGATACTGGTAGTTCTTCGGGGATCAGATCTGGTTCTGAGAAGGGCATCCTACCTACACCAATATGCATTGAGCCCCAAACACCAACCCTAAACACCACCGATAACCCAAACACAAATTCACTCTTACCCATCTTGCAAACTCAAACCCAAATATGGCATAGACTTGATTTTCCTAGTTTTGATGGAACTGCTCCTAGATCTTGGATACGAAGGTGTAGTAAGATTTTCCAAGTCTATTAAGTGAAGGAGGAGTCTCAGGTGGAGACAACAACAATGTTCTCGGACACCAAACCCGATATGTGGTTTCAAGAATGGAAGGAAGGGTTTAAATGGGTTATCCAGGGGAAAGAGTTTCAGTCCGATTTGAGAGTATTAGCCTTGGAAGGGTGTGATGTGGTACTTGATTTGGATTGGATGGAGAAATGTGACCCTATTCAATTTGGGTTAAAAAATAGAGAAGTAACAATTCAGGACGGTAATGAGGCCATTGTGTTGAAGGCTGAAAAAGGTGATAAAATGTTTGGGATTTTGAAGGGAAAAGGGATGCAAAAATTATTTAAACAAGGTCGTCAAGGAGTTATAGGGCATTTGTTTATGCTAATACAAGAGGATTTTAGTCATCTGGACTGTAATGCAGAGTTGGAGGGGATATTAGAGGAATTCAATGATGTTTTTGATGAATCAAAAGGGCTGCCACCACACAGATCACTTGACCACAAAATTCCCCTAAAACCTAATTCCATACCAGTCAACCTACGGCCCTATCGATACCCCTACTTTCAAAAAACCGAGGTGGAGCAAATGGTGAAAGAAATGCTTCAAACCTCCATCATTCAACCTAGCCACAATCCCTTTGCTAGCCCGGTTTTGTTAGTAAAGAAAAAAGATGGTACTTGGAGATTTTGTGTTGATTATAGAGGGTTAAATGACATTACTATTAAGGATAAATTCCGAATTCGTTTGGTGGAGGACTTAATGGATGAGTTAGATGGGTCTAAAATCTTTTCCAAAATAGACCTAAGGTTGGGTTATCACCAAATCAGAATGGCAGAGGATGACATCCCCAAAACAGCGTTTAGGACACACCAATGACACTATGAGTTCAAGGTGATGCCTTTTGAACTCACTAATGCACCAGCTACATTTCAAGCCTTAATGAATCAGGTATTCTCGGATTACCTAAGAAAATTTATTCTTGTGTTCTTTGATGGCATACTGATTTATAGTACAAACTTGAGGGAGCATATGGAACATCTACAGGTTGTTTTAGGGTTTTGGAGAAATTTGGCAACGGGGCTTACAAATTGGAACTACCGAAGGAGAGCTTGGTTCATCCGGTCTTCCATGTGTCTCAATTGAAAAGAAAGGTAGGGAAAATTTTTGTGACAAGCCTCAAATTACCCACTGAATTCGACAACCCTGCTACAATTACAGAACCAAAGTCAGTGTTGGAGAGGAGAATGTTTAAGAAGAAGAATAAAACTAGGGTGAAGTGGTTAATTTGGTGGAAGGGAATGGAAATTGACAAATCGACTTAGGAGGATTCAGAGGAAATTAGGGCTCAATTCCCTAATTTTGACCCCGACTCTGATTCTTGAGTCAAGAATCATTTTAAGGTGGATGGGATGTCATGTGCCCAAACCGGCATCGTATTCCATTCCTAAATTGGGGTCTCCTACTTATCGTTTAAGTTGGTGTCGTTTTAGCTGCTATGCCGTTTAGTATAGTTCAATTATGTTATAGTCTTTTGTCTTTTTGTGAGGGAATGTCGAATTGTTTGGGAGCACTGCAATCATTATAAGCAGGGTGTGATTTTTTCTGTGATTATCATCATTTACAACAAAATATACAATATCTCTTTAAACTCTCTCACTCTTCCTCTGGATTTCTCTATTTCTCTTCTTCCTCCCAACTCCTATTTCTTCTTAATACAGCAGGTCCTTAATAGATGATGTGGATAGATTTAAGCTAGGGAAAAAGAAATAAAAGAAAATTTTTGTAATAGTGATGTTTCATCTTCACTTTAATTTTCAATTGTTCAACTGCACTTGCAACTTGTGGATTCTGATACTCTTCTAATTTTAGCTCACTCTGATTGTTGATTCAGGAATTATAATAGTATTTTTTTCTTTTTCTTTTTGGATTTACTAGCAATTATTTTTACTTTATAGTCATCATATTTAAAACTCATTTCATAAACAAGCTTAAATCATTAGGGGCACTTATTTATGACGTCTTTGAATTATACTATAATTTTTTATTTAGTCTTTCAGTTTTGAAAAATCTTTCATTAAGTTCTTATTTATACACAACGTCAATCCAGAACAAATATTAAACACTTAATCTTGGAATCACAAATTCTGTACAAAACATTTATATGCAAACTCGATTTACGAGAGTTGTGCAATAACATAACTCATATAACATGATTTTTTTTCTTGTAAAAGTAATATAAAAATATACAGGAGTCGTGTTCAATTCGATTTTCTTATGCTTTCATAATACTAATACTAATAATAATAATAATATATTATCGTCCAGAAAAGACAAGAGGCTTGTCAATTTTATCACCAGCTGAAAATAAGTAGTTTGTGTCACACCCTGTCCTGTCATATTCATTATATAATATAATGGTATAATCATAAAACATGTATCCATACAAAACATTCATATCCAAGCGTAAATGCAAAAATTTTCAAACAAAACATATAAATAGATTTAACAAAAGTATTGACAACACTCGATGGATCATCTCAAAACTATATGTACAATAATAACATGATCCAGAGGAGAGAGAGTGTGAGACCCAGCCGGATGACTTATGCTCTCTATATATAAGTCAATCAGCATTATGCTTGATCAACTCTTAAAAACTGTATAAGCTAAAAACCTGAAAAAATGTTTGCACTTTATATGAGTCACAACTCAATGAGCATAAACCATCATAGATCAAACTCAAGCACACACAAACATATAGCGGACAATTAATTAACTAAGCCATATAAACATATGCATATGCCTTTGTATTCCATTTTATATGTTGTGACCAAACAAACCATGTATTGTCCCGGGATTCATGTATACCATTGTATGGTTGTCCAACCGACACCTTATAAAAATTGACCTGAATGTCTCCTGTGTAATAATGACCTGAATGTGTCCTGTGAATTTTATGAATACAAAAGTATGATGACCACAACGCCTTTATTAAGTCCAGTATGAATGCATCATCATATAAAACATTTGATAATAAATATCCATGTAAGAGCATTCCATTCCATATGTACAAGAAGCATTCTCAACATATCCATATAACAAACCATTTAAAAGATTCTCAACATATAGCATATACCATGTAAATTCAAGTATCTAAGTAATCACCAAATTGCCCAAATAATTATATCAAAAGCATATCTATGAACACAAATTATATAGCACAAAATTGAATCCAATCCCAAATTTATACTTACCTGAGCCTCTATTACACGTGCTAAACACTGGGGTCCTTTAGTTCTCCAATCCATGAGTATTTGGGACCTTTGGATCTACATTATGTATTTAATATCAAATACAATTTTATGTAAAAATTATGAACTAGTCTTTTAAATACAAATTCTTAGTTTAATCTCAATTGACCATTCAATGTTCTATTTAACATTTAGAGTTACAAGTTTTCAATTAACTTAATATAAATTTTCTCTGGAAGTAGACATCTTAAGATTTCTGTACATATAAAGTATGAATCCTAATTCATTTTTTAGAATTTACAGTGAATTATTGAAGTAGACCAGTTGCTGTTCTGTTTCCTCTTCATGACAGATTTGGCATCAATTAGTATTTTAATCATAGTTCATTCATTTCAACACCAAATTGAGGTCTGTAAATCGATTCCGAAACTAAAGACACATATCTTTCTAAGGTAAAAATGATGCTGTCTATTTCTGTCCACAGAGGATGCAGTAAATTCTGAAATCTACACCCTAAGCTGGAGCTAGACAGAATGACCTTTCTCTAGTTTTTTATTCATAGATTTATCTACACAAGTCCAAATCAAGAATGGTTTGTTGCCTTAGAAGATAGATTCACATATAATTCTTTCTATTAAAAATCAAGTTTTAATTCAAAACGTGTCAATCTGGGTAAGTTTTAAAATGAAACCTATGATTCAAGCTGTACTCAGCATATCATCTACCATGACCAGTGTTACCTAACCTTGTACATCTTATTACACACATGGATTTAAGATGTGAAATTTTACAGTAACATAAAAGACATAATCATATACAACTTTTATGTTTTAGCCGTTTCCAAATAAAGTCTCTAAGCTTCTCAAAATTACCATTCAAACAGACTACTCTTACTGAATTCAAAAAATGGGCAGTTCCTACTATTTTGGCCATCACTATCAAAAGAATTAGAATTGGTTTAAACTGTTTCACAGGCATACAATAGACACATAAATATACAACGTTTATTCTTTGAGGTATCTTAGAATCCATCTCTATCAGTTTCGAAAATTAAGAGGAATCAGACTGTTGTCAAGTGTTCTAAATTTCCAGAATTACCTTTTACTTAGTCTTGCTTGATTTCCACGTTGAAGAGGGCTTATCTTTGTGGGAGAAATTGTTCTACAGAGATGAGAAGTTTGAAGTGTTGCCTATTCATGCCACCTCTTCCTACAATTTCTTTTTTTAATTCATTGTACTCAATTTGTTATGGACAGGTGTTTAGCTGATTTTGCAACCATGGACAGATTTCTATTGTTCACAAATACACATGTCCAATTTGGATGAGCATCTTGGAGAGTTTGACACCTAGATATCCAATTTACCTTTCAAGTCCCAATCTCTCAATTGTTTACATTTTAGTCCTTAGTTTGTTTGATTTCACGAGTTTTATTTTCTATTTTCAGTCTTTTTTATTATCTTTGGAGCTATTAAAACACCTAATAATATTTCCTCTCTTATTACAAATATAATACCATACTTCTAATCGGCACTCATAGCGATCATACAATTGTACTTAAAAATTATCTTCTTAATAATAATATAAGTATTCATCTATCTATTTTAATTATAAATATATGAAATGATTCCTATATAAAAAGGTTTTATATAATGCAAGTATCAATAAAATATATGCTATGCATGGTAGTTTTGAGTTGGAATGTTACAGTTTGAGACCTGCTTTCCAAGTTCATGGTACATTAACACAATTGTGGTTTGCTTCTTAGTTTAATTTCTTTTTACTTTTGGTTAATTTTCCAGATACAAGAAAAAGCTAGCAATCTATACAAGAAACTATAAAATTTGATCAAACAATTAAGTTAGCGGTAGGTAAAGAAAATTTTCAATCTTTAACTACATTTTTCTTTTCCAAATTAAGCAGGCTGAAGAGACGTAAAGCAGCCAAATTGGACTAGGATTAATATACTTGAGTTTGGATTGCCTTTTAGTTCTTTATCAAAATTTTATATTAATTGTACCCCAAAATATTGCCCCACAACTATACCATCACCAAAACAAAGAAAATGGCAGCTGTGGATGCAAACAGTTCCTGTTATGACAGAGAGGAAGAAGTGAAAAGGTTTGATGAATCCAAGACGGGTGTGAAGGGCTTGTCCGATTCAGGCGTCACTTCCATTCCTAAATTCTTCATTCACTCCCAACAAACTCTTGCCGACATCAGGAACACAAAACCGTCCGATCAAACCTCCATTTCCATACCCATTATAGACCTCTCTGATATAAACCGAACCAAACTGGTGAACCAAGTGAAAGAAGCCGCCAGCACTTGGGGATTCTTTCAGGTGATAAACCATGGCATTTCCAAGTCCGTTCTTGACTAGACCATCAATGCCATCAAAGCTTTCCACGAACAACCTCATGATGTGAAGTCAAGATTCTACAAGAGAGAAGAGAGTCGTGGTGTTATGTAAGCTAGCAACAATGATCTCTACCGTTCTGAGGCGGCCTCTTGGCATGACCAACTGCAGGTAAACTTACAAAGACTATTAATTTGTATTCTATTATGATGTTTCTTTGTAGTAGATTTAGTGGTAAATTATAAAAATAGATTGTAATTTGGTATATTCGAGATATTACAAAGTGAAAAAGAATAGAAATTGAGACGTCAATTCTAATAAATCACTTGATGGTGTTTGTTTAGTGAATTAACACATCAATTTTAATAAGCATATTCACTATTTATATATATTTAGTTTTTAAAAAAATGTGTCGATTTTACTGTTTTATTATGGAATTTGCTTTCGCAATCTACTTTAGTAATCTACCAAAAATAAACTCATACTTCGGTGAATTTGTTTCTGAAGCAATTTGCTGCAACCAACACTTCATCTATATACTGAACAATCCGTTGCCCGAATTTAGTTAGATGTATTTTTTTATTAGCAGGTTTTTTTCTACCGTGGTGTCGTGGCGAAAATAATTTGTGATTGGTTTTCCCTGCCTTTATCTACGACTTGTGGATGCACGAATGAAATCCTACCATTTGTCAGAAAAAGAAAGAAAAAACATTTTTTTTTGTTACATCTAAAAGGAGAGTCGGGACGACCAGTAGTAGCATACTCCTACTGGGCGTTATTATGCATGTATTATCTCTCTGCTATAGAATATTCCAGAGTCATAACTATACCTGCAGCGGACTTGGGTCTGTGCACTAGTGTGGTCACTGTAGCATCATAGTAAAGTAAGCTTTTAGAAGGATACCTTGCTCTATTGCGCGAGGCGAATCTTCTGCTGTCAGAGCTACCTAGTTTAACGTCGCTCCCACTCGAACCCGCATTGTAAGAACGAGGTTCACACCCTCTTTCGCCAGCCTACTCTTACGGGGTAAGAAAGAAAAAACATTACATCTACCGACTCAATAAGAATCCAATATGTTTATGCAGGCATGGATGGGGCCGGACGAATTGGATCCTGTAGAGCTTCCGGAAGTATTTAGAAAGGAGGTGATAGAATGGGACACGTGTTCCAAGCGTGTGGCAGAGGCAGTGATGGAATTGCTGAGTAAAGGGTTGTGACAGGAGGCAGAGAAGTTCAAGAAGTTGACATTTAGTGAAACAAGGAGTTTAGTGGGTATTTACTATCCATATTGTCCCCAGCCTGATCTAACTTTGGGATTGACACCACACACGGATCCTGGAATTGTGACAGTGTTGCTTCAGAATGAGATTGAGGGGTTGCAGGTGAAGCATCAGGAATATGTTTGGGTTGCTGTAAAGCCAGTGCCTGGTGGGGTGATTGTCAACATTGGCGACTTTCTTCAGGTCATTTATTGCATTCATTCCTCCATAAAAGTTTCCTTTTTCAGTATCTATGCAACACAGGAAAAGTCACTGATTATGCCTAAGATACTAAAAGGATCACGCAGGATATCTGACTAAAAAATTCCTATTAATCCATCCATATTAGTGCTTACGAAATTTAATTTAGTGGTCAAAAGAATTGAGTACTACTTGAAAGGTTTGGATTTGAATCTTAAGACTGTAGTCTTTCTTAATGTTTAAAATTTGAGTATTGACTACTGTCTTTTCTGGTGGATAATATATGTGTTTATAAACATGTGCGATTTTTTCGTATTTTTAGAATGAAGCAAGCTCTTCTCGCCTAAACTTTTAAATGCTAAAAGTTAAAATTCATTACTTATCATAAAATTAACGAACATTCTAATAATGGACAGTAATCTACTTCATTAACTTTTTTAATAATTTTGTTTTTGCCTCCCATTGATTACTTATAATGAATTTGGTTTGTAGATTGTGTCAAATGGAAAGTACAAAAGCGTGCAGCATCGAGTAGTGGCCAACTCGTCGAAGCAGCCAAGAATCTCAGTTGTTGAATTCTTCAACCTAAGCAAGTGGAATGAATCAGGTGGATATGGACCTCTACCAGAGTTGCTGTCAAAAGAGAAACCAGCCATTTATCGAGACTTCACACAACAAGAATTCTTGGAGAATTTTTATGGCAAGGGGTTGGATAGCAAGTCTCTAATTGAGAAACTCAAAATATAAACAAATAAACATGAAAGTATTTGCATGTCTATATGCATCTAAATAAACATTAA
>CAODLS011484291.1:0-10036 GCA_948243855.1 Flueggea neowawraea | reverse complement strand
ATGCTCAGAAATAAACCAATGACTTAGACAGAACATGGGAAAGAAATTATAAAAGATGAAACATTGCTCATATTGGGAAATCAAGGCACGTAGGTGTCACTTCTAATGTCTTTTTAGACTTCAACATATGTATTAGTCTCAGCTAACTGAGTCATTTTCAGTGTCCACTCCCAACTCCTAGCGTCTGTATTACTTCCAATTAACACGATGGTGACTAAGCAACGATTTGGTGATTCATGATTTGAACCCACTAATAATACTGTCCACAAAATTGCATCTTCTCAAAAATATCATATGGGCATGTTGGTTTTAGTTTATTTGTATTTCGCATTTTTATACTTTTTGGGTTTTCATGTCTCTGACCTTTTTTTAATTTGAAATAGTGGACAATTAAATTGATATTATATCTCTTTTTTATGAGTGTTTTTTAATATTTGAAATTCTACTAATGAATACGTAAAATCAATGTACTAATCACGTAAATACACTTTATTAGTTATGCTATAGATTATCATAATTATAAAACTTATAAAAGTGAGGATAAGGGTAAAACTTTTTTGAACTAATATACCCTTTGCTTATTTTTGATAATTACAAATCTATTGACTTTCAAAAATAATCTGTAATTATATCAACAAAAAATCTAAACTTTATTTGTTTTGAAAAATCTTCATCTTATTTTTAAATTTATCATTTCTTTAGTTTCAAATTTTTGTTTATTTTACATATTTTATTTTATCTTATTTCAAATAAAACTGACTTTATCTCAAGATAGATTAAAAACAATTATCTCTAGATATAATTATTTAAAATTAACTAAACCATAATCTAAACTATCTGTTCTATATTCTACTTAAAAACAAACAACATGATGGCTCTTTTTTTATTCATCATCCTCTTCTTTTGAAATAAATTATTTTTTAAATTTGGATGCTACCAAGATTTCATTTAATTTGGAACTCTAGAATATAATATTGCTTGGAAGGAAAAACAAACTAGAGCAAGTGATAGGTAATAGGTAAAGGAGGAAGATATCAAAACAAAAATGAGAGATTTTTTTATATTTTTTGATATATCATAGAAATTTTAATGATAATATTTCATTGTAATATATATTTTTGGTGATTTATGGAGATTAATCTCCATTTTTTGTATCACAAATGCTTTGGACATTATATGCTATCAATTTCATTTTTTTAACTTTTTTTGCAAAAAAAAATATAAATTATATTTTTTTCTATTTTAAAATCAATTCAGCAGACATGCATAATGTTATGTTTAGACAATTTGATTTTAATTTTTAGGTTCATTATTTTTTACATTTTTCTTCAAATATAAAAATAATAAAATAAATAATATAACCCCGCAACAATGTGTTGATTTATGAGGTGATATATGTTTGACATATGTTTACTAAAAATATGTTTTACAAAATACACTTGAAACAAAAGCATAATATATTTCATATCAAATAAAAATGAAATTATAAAATATATTTATATTAATATTGTTTATAAATTTTATCATATAGTTGTAGAAGGTATGTAAAAATTTCTCATGAAAGATTTGAAAGATGCAGATCAGATATTTTGTTAAATTAAAAATTTTTATGTAATTATTCTATTTATGCATTTTTATAATTGTAAGATATTTTTTACGTTATCTTGTTTGTGTACATTTAGAAAATAATTTAACTATATATTTGACATAATTATACAAAATATTTATAAAAGTATTTATCATGTGTAATGCACATGCATAAAAAACTCGTATTTACTAAACACTACATTATTATTAGATTTGTAATTTAATGAACTGGAATTATCTTTAATGCTAAATGGTCAATGGCTTATTTTCTAGTGCAAATCAATGTAATAAATAAAATTACGTATTTTCTCAAAGTATCTAAGAATTTTCATTTTTTTTCAGATGAAATATACAATCAATCAAACAGTCTATCCATCCAAACCAACTGAATTATTGTTCTTCCAAAATTCTTTAAAATAGCAAAAGCACAGGTGGCTTTAGATGATATGGACACCACCACTAACCCAACTGTCCCTCAGATCCAGTTAAACTACCATAATAAAATTATCTAATCAAATTTATGATCCAAAAAAAATCAATAAGTCAATGAATGTGTCAATGAAGCATCTACTTAATCTCTAAGAACAACACAATCTTGACAAAGAAATAGATTCTGAAGAAGGATAATAAAATGAAGGGTAAAGTTAAGCACATGGTGCATATGAAGTGAGAACAACTACACACATGGTGTAATTACAATGTTTTCAGAATTGATTAGTAATCACGAGGATGGATTTAATAAACAATTAATGAGATTATTTAATTTTGTGCAGCACCTAGCTAGGATCACTAATTATTAATGATGATTTAATGCCAAAATTCCAATATACACTTTGCATGAATAGTTTCGAATGAACGATTATCCTGGTGGATATGTTATAATAAAACCCTGATGAGAATAGCCAAAATTGATCAGTTGGCAATTCTTTTTTCCCATAACATAGAATGGTTAAGATAAATTGAAAGCATTTGGAAAATTTTTGTCAGTTGTTTATTATAATGGCGGAAATAAAATTTGGTCATGATGAGGTCGACTAGAATGAAGAAGCAGAGATGAAACAGAATAGGTGGAGTCGGTAAAAATACCCTGAGTTTGCGGATAGTCCGTGGAATCGACCGACCTACCTAATCTCATCTAACTCCACCATTAGTTTATTACATCTTTTAAAATGAACTAAAAAAATGATTTTTTTTCTGTCTATTTATTGAAATAGTACTGAAGTAATTTTTTTAAAAAAAAATCCTTGTTCCAAATTATTTGTCAAATATTCAAAAGTAAGATAATGGAAGAAATTATACAATTTTATTTTATAGTGTAATTTTGCATTTTCCTCTTCATGCATGGATAAAACTCAAAATAAAGTGTTGTGATTTTTTTAATGGATCCCAAATTATTAAAATAAACTTGAAAAGGTCAGAAGTTTTCGCTCATTCCTAGTTACCGCTCAGCATTACATGATTTCGCTATCAGAAGATGAAGGATTGTGACTTAACAACGACCCCATTAGATCCACTTTCTTGGCCATTCTATCCCATCAATTTCACATCCAACCAAAAATATCACCATCCTTTTATCACCACATAATAGCTTTTCAGGAAGGCAAGGTCACAACTACCATGACCTATTAAAATTTAGCAGACATAACTCCATTTTGCCACATTTCCATACTTGAAATCCAATTGATCCATTCCTCATCACATTTCTAAATTTTCCTGAAAGTCAAAATTTATGTGTATGGTAAATTGGTAACCTCCAATCAGGGTACCCAACCCCTATGGATGGTAGTGCTGAAATTGGTGTCAGAATCTTGTCAGGACAAAATTGTAGCCAAATTCATTTAAAAATAAATAGTTTGGATCACACTACATAAAGGCCTCCTCTAATAACCACATGCTACTCCCATAAACCAAACAAATTTCCACTATCTAATAATTTAAAGATATTGATGTCGTATCTAACTCTCAAAGTCAAGAAAATTCTAGCTTCACGTCAAGATAACTGCAGCTTAAAAGAGAGCCGTCTTCCGCTCTAAAAGTTGAGAGTTCTATGCAACAAAAAGATTTAACACTTTCCACTTGAGTGAGTGTTCACTTATAGCACAGGCAAATCTATGAATATGGTCTGTCAAATACCACTAAAACAAGCAATCTATCAGAGCTAATTAAGTTCATAAACTGTCCAATTCAGTCTTGTTTGCCACAAATCATTCACAAACATTTGAGTAAATGTCAAGGACGCCAGTAAACTATACAATTAAACATGAATTAATATAATTAAGCCATCAATGTTTCATTGATAACCATATATAGCTACATCATATGTATAATTTCTCAACAAGGCATCTGGATCGTCTCCCCAGCTAATTCAAGGCAAAAACTCATCAGCATCTCCAGTCCAGCCGGATATCTACGGGACCCAGTGTATGCTGACTAGGCTTCCGAAACGATACTATGTGGCTGCTCACCAAGAAGGCAGTTACACGCTCTGAGACCCTAATATCTTCCATTTTCAGTTCTTGCAATCTCCGGACATATTCCGGGACATGCACCAAATCCCACACCACGCCGATCCCACCGGGCTTCAAAACCCTAACCATTTCACCTAAAACTCTCATTCTCTCGGCGGCCGCCTCCACCGTCCGGTGACAGTACTCTTTTCCCACTGTGTGAACAAACACTCCGGATACCACCACATCAAAGTAGTTATCCCCAAATGGTAGGCTCCTCACATCGCCTTCCCGGTATGTGACATACTCTCCTACACCTGATCAAACAAGTCAAAACGAAATCATTAGCTAAACAAAACAAAAAATAAGTATCATTCAAATGTAATTGTCAGACAATTTCATAAATTTTTAAGACTTCTTCAGGACAAGTCAAAATCTTGTACCAAACTTTCAAGCTATCAAACAATTTGGAATTTTTCACAGGAGAATAGATAATTTTAACAAATTCATAATCAGTTAACAACTGATCTGAATTACCAACTACAACATAAAATCAGATACCGATAAAACACATAATCCAAAGCCAAACTACAATTAAACCATCAGATAGATTGTACAGAAAAATAATTAAACTAATCCAACAACAATTAACAAACTAATTTTAAAAGATTCACTTACCTTCCATTTTAGCAGTTCTCAAAGTAGACAAAGTAGTCCTTTTCGACCGGTCCAACCCGACAACATGACCCGAACTCCCAGTTTTCTTCAACTGAGTAGCCACGGAATTCAACAAAATACCTCTCCCACACCCAATATCCAAAGCCATCTTAACAGACGACCAGTCGTCTACATAACTAACCATTCTTTGAGCCATGTCATGATACAGCCCCACGGAGCTATAAAAAAAGTTCCCAGCTGCGAAAAACAAGCAAACAGCAGAAAGCGCCGTGACACAGCCGGTGAACCCGGCGGCGAATCGGGCGGCGCCACCGGTGGCGGTGGCGAAAAAAGCGGTTTCCAAGTAGTGGCAAATGGGGTCGAAGTAGAAGAGGAAGAGAGCCGACAAAATGGCGAAAAAGATGGCGTGGAAGAGCAAGAAGATTAGAGTTTGCCACTGGTCTAAGCCGTATATGGCGTAGATCTGTGTCCAGTCACGATTTGTCGCAGTGGGTCTGTATGGTTTTGAGTGATGGTGGTAGTGTGGCTTGATTGTTAATGACATTGGATCAACCTGCAGATAGTGTGAAAGAGATTTTAATTAGAATAAAGAATTAGTAGAAATGTAAGATTTTGATGCTTGATCAGTGAAGGATTGAATAAAAAACTTGATACTTTTGTGATCTAATTGAGGAAATTCAATTAATTGACAATGTTAAGTCGAAGAAAAACATGAAAGATAAGAATTTTTCCTGTTTGGAAACAGAGAAAACCATATTGGAGCATTATTCACTTACCAGAGCCAAAAAGCCGGAATCTTTACTCTTATCAAAAATCACCAAATTGGGCACACTCAAAAGCTTCTTTTTCACTGTTGTTTTTCCCTCTTTTTCCGGGAAAACAATCAGAACCCAGAAACGTAAATCTTCCAAATATAGAATTTACAATAACCAAACTTCAGTACCAGTTGAACCCCAACAGATCCATTGAAGGCAAAAGAGTATAAAGATCACTGAAACCAAAGCCCCCTGAATAAGCACCAGTTTGAAATCAAGATGTTCTGGTGAAGAGAAAATGAGAGAGAGGAATGATAGTAAATCTGCAAATGTCAGGTTCTGTTGCTGAAGATAACACGGCTGCTATCATCACATACCATGTCCATCCCTTCTGTATGTGTACTCTGCTGGATTCTACTACTCGCAAAAGGCTTCACGCGCTTTTGGGTTCGTCGTTTTGTGTGGTTTTTTTTTTTAATGTTTAAAGAGCGTTTTGAGGCATTTTTTGCTTTTTCTTTCTTTTTTGTTCCCTATGAAATTCTTTGTTTCTCACTGGGTTCAGTGGAGGCGGATGTGTACGGAATTTAATTGTGAGAGAGAGGGAGTGATTGAGTTGTAAATAAGATCTGGTATGTATAGTGAGTCTGGTGGGGGCAAAATGGGAAGAAGATTAATGTTGAGTTTGTACTTGGTGGTGTTGGAAGTAGACAAATAGATAAATAATTGACTTTTCATGGATAATTGACTTTTCAATACTAGTTTTTTGAAATCTAATAGCGGCTTACATTATTATTTTTTTTTTCTTTATTCGAAATTTTGGGACTTTTTTGGCAGGCATGGCTCTTGGTAATAATGAATTAGATTGAATAACAGAAAATAAATTATAAATTAGTAAATCAAATAAATTACAAAGTTAAAAAACTAGTGAAATTATTACAATCTAATAATCATTATTAATAGGGTATTTAATTTTGATAAATTAAATAGAAAATAATTAAAAAAATTAAAAAATAATAAATTATATAGTAAAAAAATTTAGAGACTGACATATTTTTTAAAAAGTATAATATATTTACTGTACAATATACTATACAAAAATATTGCAAATTAAACGCACTCGAATATTTTATGTGTAATATGTATAGATATATAATTTATAAACTTACAATTTATTTCTATTATTGCCTTTTTGACTTACTAAAATAAACATCTAAATATATTTAACGATATTTAGTATGAAATATATTCTTCAAAGCAATTTCATAATTCTCATTTTTTTAATGGATATATCATTCTTTCTCCGAAAACACAATTATAGTAGTCAATGTCCATAGAGAAAGAAATCATTATTTGTTTAAAACTAACTTTACATATATGCAATTGGTGATCATATAAATATTGAATGAGATGAAGCAATGGTTAGACTTTGTAGTTGGACCTAGTTAAACTATTAATGGCAATAAAAGAAAATCTGAAAAAGATCTCAATAATTTTCAGCATTTTCGTATGAATCTTATTTATTCCAAGCTTCTTTGAGGGTGTATGTAATACCGTACCGTATTTCTATCAATATTCATCCAAATTGCATTGAAGGTGAATTATCTTGCAACCAACCAGATTTGGTCGATATTCTTTTTATGACTTTCTTTCGCAAATCTAAGACCAAATATTCTCATTACTATCTCATTTGTTTCACTAATCTATACGCATGAATTTAATAAAATTATGCATGTCTGATGAATGATCGATCCAAATTGCAAAAAAAAAACATTTATAGTTAAAATTTCCTCATGGGAAGCATGCTTTGTCGATTCAAAAAGAAAAAGCATGCTTTGTTAGGGTTGGGGTTTGTTTTAGATAAATTAAGTAGCAATAGATTATTTTGGTATAGTACAAAAATAGAGAGGATAATATAGTTTGGAGCGTGATCAGTAATATCTCACTCGAAAGTTCAAAACAACTTCTTTTTTATCATTAGTTCGATATATTTGGGATCTTTAATTAAAATTCTAAACTCAAAGCACTAAAAAGTCTAACATTAAGTTTATTTTGCAAGTTTAGTTCATTAAAATGGTATTTGATAGTTAATATAACAAGAAAGAGAGGCAAAAAAACTCTGGATTTTGAAGTCGTCTTGTTGCATTGAGCTGTGCCGTTTATACACTGCCCGCAAATTATGGGAAATGGGAGACAAAATCAAGACTGTACAAGAGAAGACTTCATCGGGATTGATGTAGAATGTAAGGAAGCTTCATTAGATTTTTTACCAGAAGACTCATTCTGTGCTTAATTAGTGCCTCTCTCTCTTTTGTATTAACGTTAAACTTACACCCCACCAGATCATTCCAACCCAACCCAAGTCCGTCTTCTGCCGCTTCTGGCCTGCAACATCACATCATCTTTATTTTTTAATTGACTAAACTACCCTTGTCTTTTTCTTATAAATTATTTAATTCCATAATTCTTTTTGAAGATTAAATGATGCCACAAGAGATTCGTAGTGCTCTTTACTTCCTGAACTATTTTTGTCCACAAAAATTAAATACAAGAAGTCAATTCTGCCCAATTCTTAGTAGAGCTTGAATTTGGCCTTTCTTTTGTGTATTGGACAAATTTAGGTTTCTGCCTTGATATGTGTTTTCAACAAGTTAGATACAAATCAATTACTACTACTTTTTGTGAACCATGACAATTTAGTTATCTACTGACTTTTTATGCTAAAAGAAACAAAATTTCAATTTATAGGGTTGATAATAGTATTGCAACAATTTTTGTTTTAAAAACAATTTTTAACTTGTTTAGAAAAATAAAAAAAATAATAGAATTTTTCAATTTATAAGTCATTTTATTTGATTTTACTAGGAATTAAATTCATATTTTTTAACATTAAAATTGTCTTTAATATCAATGGAAATTCATTAGTAAACAAAAAATTTAAATTAGAAAATGGATAATAAAAATATAAATTGAATATTAAAAAATTAAATAGATTGATAAAAAGAGAACCACATTAAATAAATAGGCACATAACAAGGGTACAACGGTAATATCTGGAAAGGACAACATAATCAAAAGAAAAAGAAAAATTAAATATGTCAAAATGAGTGACAATGAAAAGTATATATTAATATCTTTATTTATATTCGTACAAATAACAAAAATAATTACTCAAACTCTACTCATATGGCACTTTTTTACACGAGAGTACGCTTTTACATGTTGTATAAACATACTTAATTAATCTATAAAGAATAAACATCAATGAATATTAAATGCATACAATAATATCCAAAAAACTAAAATTCATATTTGAATGGTTTTAAACACAAAAAAAAATCTAATAGAACCTCATTTTATGAATTATTGCATTAAATCCGCATTAAACAATCATTAACTTATATTTTTTTAATATTTATTAAAATAAACTATGAATAAGATTATTTAATAGGTATTGAATGATAACATAATATGAATATATAATAATAACAATTATATATAATAATTACAATAATTACTCATCCTGATATTAAAAATAATTACTCATCCTTACAAACAGGAAAGTTAAGAAAAAGTGAATGATATGATATGATATGCGAGTCATAGCAAAAAAAATTAGATGAGAGTTGTGGCCAGTAATAGTATAGGAAGAGACGAGAGAAAGCAATTAGACAATTAGATCAAGAAGAAGGAAGAGAGAAAGCAAAGTGAAAGGGGACCTACAAAAGGAGGAGGAGAACGTTTGGCAAAAAAAAAAAATGAGGAGGAGAACGCGGGAATGACAATGAAGACGACGAGCAGGTTGAGAGAGAGAGCGAGAGAGAGAGTGAAGGTTGAGGAAGGCACGACACGAACCCAATTCTTCTATTTATTAATTGCCTTTACTTTTTCTTCTCTTTTAATTTGCTTTGACGATGCGCACAACCCAAATCTATCACCGACGTCGTCGCCATCACCAAAATTACTCTTTAACAACTAATTTCATTTGTTTAATGTTGATTTGATTTGATTTGCTATATTTATGCAATTGAAGTTTTTCAATTTTTATTAATTTTCTTTGACTATTGGTGGGAGCATTAATTCAACCAAATAATAATTGATTTGGTTAATGAAGGAATAAACGTATCGGTCGACAGACGTACAACAACGAATTCCAGTTTGACTCCTGTATTTCTTGGCAGCGGAAGAACAATAAGGACATATTCATGATAGCAACGAAATATGATTGATTTCTCGTTGGTCTCATGAGTAAACCACAATCGGATATATACCGACGAGAATACTAACTGTTGCACAGTCTATATATCACTCCGAGATTGGTGCAGAATTTCTAGTGGGGAGGGAAGAAGAACGTTTTTCTTCTTATGTGGTGTAGAGAGTGGCGACTCTATGTGTTGGAAGAGAAAGAACTTGATTTCTTTCTCTGCCTTATTCTCTATCTGTCTTACCTCACCTGATTAGGTAAGTCTAGGGTTTCCTACTTATATAAGATGAGTGGATCCTAGTTGAGCCTTACTAACCCATTCAGGAAGCCCACAAATAATTACCAATAATTAGTTGGGCTTGTTAGTT
>CAODLS011484269.1:0-13855 GCA_948243855.1 Flueggea neowawraea | reverse complement strand
AGCATTGCCAGCTCCGTCCATGAGAAGAAGAGAAGCAGCAGCAGAGGAAGAAAGATTCTTCCTCCTGGAATAGTTGTCCATTCTGAAAACCAATCTTCCACGCTCATCAAACACGGTGAATCCATCAGTCCCCTGGAAGCTCATGCTTGATCTCTTCCACACGGTGAGCACGCAGGGTCGCCCTTTATTATTTTGATTTGCCAACAACTTGTTGCATTTATTCTCTGCGGGATGAATCTTAGACGTGGTCATCATATATAAGTATGAGAGGTAGCAAGGAAAGAAGCTCTGCAGGCGCTCGATGATAAATATGATGAGGAAGTGGATTTGTGGCTTGTTTTATACTAAAACTTAGGTTGTAAATGTACGTGGAATATACAGAAGGTTATTTGTCCGGGACGGATGTCTAGCAAAACCACTTCCATAGGTCCTTGTCTTTCTTTGTGCTGCCATTCCTCATTGGCTCATATTTATTACTTTTTCTAAGGATCAATTACTTTAATGGGGCTTTATTTTCTCTTTATTAATTGTCAATCCTTATATTAATATTAATATCAGTGTGTGTTCATGACTCATCATCAGTTTAATTGTATAATAGTAGTAAATTTTCTGGTATATAAGGTATTCAATCCATATATATATAATGGAAGTCATCATGTAATGTGTTTATATATATTATATATCAATTAATTCCTTCTTTTTCAAAGAAGTATTAATTAGTTCCTTAATACAAGGCGCCTTGGGACTAATAGCTAAGTGAGGTGGGATCCTGCTTTTATTGTGTCGGGACATGTAATCATCTTTTTAGGGCACCGCGAAATGAATTGGTCGAGGATTTTTGGCGGAATTATCATTTTACTTTTCTACACACTTAGAGATCAAAATAATATTTCATAAATTGCCAAAAAAATAATATTAATAAGGTATTTGATCATATCGTAGGGGGACCAAAATGCTACGTTGTGTTTCTAACCAACCTGGCTATTTAATATAATTAATTGACTATAACAGGCCATTTCGATAGCCGATTTCAATTAAAATATGTTCATGTACAGTAAAAATAAGCTTTGTTCAAAGAACATGTGAACATATATTTGTCCTCATAATGAAATTTGCGTCTCTAACACCTAATATGTTCTCCATAATGGCCTTGTTCTATATGATCAACTTGTTCTTTGAGAATATGTCGTTGTAATTTTCAAAGCTTCACCACGTATCTGTGGTTAATGTGTTTTTCTCGTTTCGTTTCTCTCGCCTTCTGTCTTTATCCTCAAATTCTTCTTATGCATGCATGATGTATACCACTACTAGTACTGATCATCTCCTATATTCTCCTCATGAAACCTATATGCTCTATTCAAGAAAGGCAATGGAAATGAGATTTTGTCAAATGTAAGGACGCTTTATGCCTACGTCATCAATTTAATTAATGGTAATTAATAACGTTGAAATGTTTAAATAATCAGGCAAGTTGGTGGATAGTGCCCCTGATTTTGAGTCACCAAAGCACTCATATAATGAGTCGTTGATTTTAGGATCACGTTCTCCCCATGAAAATAAAAAAATACTTGGACCCTTCTAATGATCGGGTCATTTTCGCCTGTGAAAGGAGAGTAAAACATAAATGAGTCTGTTGTTGAAATAAGGAAAAGGCAAAAGGTGGGATACTGATGACTAATCTTGAATGTTATTAGTGACTCTCTGTTTGATATGTACTACAACATTCCATCTGCCAAAGAATTGTGGGAAAAGCTAAAGGCGAGGTATGTGCAAAAGGATGCAACCAGTAAGAAATTTCTTGTCTTTAATTTTAATAATTTCAAAATGGTTGATGATAGATCTGTTATGGATCAATTTTGTGACCTGGAAAGGAGTCTTAATTTTTTTCCTTAACATAATCTGAAAATGGATGAAACTATTATTGTGTCTTCCATAATTAATAAATTGTCACCCTCTTAGCAAGAGTTCAAATGAACTCTGAAACATAAGAAAGAATCTTGATGATCTTTTTATGAATCTTCTTATAGAACAACAATGCCTCTGAAAATGGATGAAACTATTATTGTGTCTTCCACAATTGATAAATCGCCACCCTTCTAGCAAGAATTCAAACAAACTCTGAAACATAAGAAAGACTCTTGATGATCATGTTAACCATGTTCGTATAAAAGAGGAATGTTGCCTGCAGGAAGAACAAAAGGAGCAGAAGAACTTTCAAAACTATATACGGTTAAGGACGAACAGTTCGGAAAACCCTCAAATAAGAGGCCTAACAAGGTTGGCGGTTTGGGAAAATCAAAGAACCAGAATTAGAACCAAAAGAAGCAAAAAGTAACATGATGGTTCTGTGGAAAAGAAGGCCACTTGTCGCTTCTGATAAAAGAAGAAAGGAAAGCAGGTTGCTTCCTCTAGTGTTGCTGGTAATGACAACGACAAATTAATTGTTGTGATCTCCTAGATCAACCTTATTAAAGATGACATGGCTTGGTTCAGGAGCTACCAGACACATAAAAAAGTTCTTCAAGGTCATGGAGGCAATAGAGGAAAATATTGTCTTGTATATGGGAATGCTGCTACCGTTCCTATCAAAGACATAGGAAATGTAGAGTTTAAATTCACTTCAGGAAAAATTGTAATTCTGACTAATGTTTATTATGTGCCAGAAGTGAGGAAGAATTTAGTTTCAGGTAGTTTGCTAAACAAGTTTGACTTTAGGCTTATATTTGAGGTTGATAAGTTTGCAATGTGAGACCTTTATTAAATGTTTATGGTCTAATAGGGGAGGAGAGTATTATGACCCTAAGCACTTTGAAACGATTGGTATAGTCCATTAGACTATAGTCCTCCTATACGCCACAACAAGATGGTGTAGCAGAACAGAAAAACTGTGTTTTGATTGGAATGGTCAATTCAATTCTCTCAAACTCTAGTTTAAGTAGTAGTTTTTAGGGTGAGGCGTTGTTGACAGCATGTCATATTTTGAACAAGGTTTCTTAGAAAACGAACCAGGTTATCCCATATGAGCTTTCGAATAAGCGAAAATCGAAAGTCAACAATTTACAAGTTTGGGGTTTATTATATGAACCCAAAAATAGAAAATTGGGTAAAAAGGGAGTGGAGTGCATATTCATTGGATATGCACAATACAACAAGGAATATCAATTCATGGTAATCAAGCTTAATGATTCAATTTCAGTAAATATTGTAATTGAATCTAAGGATGCAAACTTTTAAGAGAACTTATTCAAGTTGGTTGTTAAGAGTATTCTTGAGGAAAACCAAAAAAGGATGTCGCGAAAAATGACCAAGAAATAGTAGAAGTTCTTAAACTTCAACAGAGTAAAAGAACTTGAAAAGCAAATGTTGGAGAATTTTCGGTGGTGCCTTGAATGAAGTTGTGAGAGTAAGGAAGAGAGAAAATGAACACAACGATTTATAATGGTTCGGCCAACTGTGCCTATGTCTATTACCTAAGTTCCCACTTAGGATTTTTCCCAATTCACTATACAATAATTGATTTTGGCTCAATCTAACAAGGTCATACAACAAGGTTGATTGCAGCTTATACCTCTAAGGCAATACAAGGTTGATTCTCGGCTCACACCTCTAAAGCACTCACAATGTTGTTTCCTTAGGTTCACAACAAACCTTTCCCACACAAAAAGTGTATACAAAAGGAATACAAATAATAAAACACTATGCTAGAGTTGATTGTGTAGACTTAATGCTCTTTGATGTTGTCTCTAGCTTGATCTTTGGTGTTTTTTATGGTTGTAATTGATAGAAATTTTAGCACAATGATATCATATCTTGTTTCACCATTTCTCTGCATTTTCTTGATGTATTTATAGCCTTTTTATGCTATATGATTGTTGGAGATAGTCAACTAGCCGTTGGAGTATATTTAATGTTGTTTGAACATTCTGGAACCTTCTTAACTTACGTTACACCACTTGTTACGCATGTTACCTGCGCAATTCCCAGTTTACATACATTATGCTTCACTTAACGTACGTTGGTCATGTCTCAGCTTTCTTAACTTATGTTACACATGTTTTAGCACGTTATTTTGACCCTTAAGCATTCTAGTAACTTCTGTTTCCATTCAGCATCAACCTAATGTATGTTAGGCATTTCTTGCGTACATTAAATTTCCCTAACATACGTTCTTTAGGCTAGCGTATGTTAACTAACTTTCAGAACTTGTTTTGCAGCTCTGAGCTTTCTTTAGTAATTTACTCCAAGTCTAAGATTTTGTTCATCATGAAAATATAAAAAGATCTTAATTTTAATCCCACATGATCCAACAATCTATCCCTTTGTGATGATGAAAAAACTTTAAAAAATTTATGTGCTACATCAAAGGCAACAAAATTGATCAATGATCTTATCCTTGTCAAGATGTTAGAATCATGCAGCAAAATGTATGACAATGAAAAAAAAAATTTACCCCTTTCATTTATAATACAACAAATTCATTCAATACTCTCTCCCTTTTTGTAAGCATAAAAAAGATTAAACAATAATCAAATTTCCACTCCCCTTTCAAAAATAATTTGTGCATATAAAAAATATCTTTCCCCCTGTTTATTTTAAATCTGCACATATTAAACAATTTTCAAATCAACACTTTCAAAATTCATGCAAACAAAAACAATCAAATAAGAAGTAAAATGCATGAAAAATTAAAAGAATAAGAGTTTAGGAATACCTAATGCGTCGAAAGGCACACATGAGCCCAAGGACAGAGCCACAAAGTCAGCGACGTGGGGGCGGACCAAAATGAAAATATTTTTCCATATTTTGCTAGGATGGACTGAAATGAAAGATTTTGGCAACAAAATATATGTTGATATTAGAGTACAATAAAATCACATTGAAGACAACTAATAGTATAAAAACGAATACAAATCAAGCTACACTTGTCTTTGTGGTACGAGATAAAAAAAAACATTGACTGAAGTCACATATAGATTTGTCACATGCAGTAAAACCTTACTTTATATATAAGTGATTTCTTGATTTTAAAATCTCATAAAGCCAAAATGGAAAATGATGAAAAGAACTCTCTAAGGAGTTCCATGCATGGAGTCTTAGCAAAAGAACAAACCATTGCTTATGTAGTAACCAACCCAGATATCCCAACAGACCAATCAGCAAAATTCTCACTTTCAGTAGACTTAGAAAAAAAATCCAAAGTCTGCAACCTTCTCTCCATAGCTTAGGGTGGGGCGGAAGGGGGGTATATGGGTACCCCCGCCGGTGACCGCCCACACTCGTCCACACTTACCTCCATCCCTGTATGAGCCGATGGATCACCATCATCACTCGAAGAAGAACTATAATTTCTTTTTTTCTTCTTTTTCTCCTTCAATCTCTTCGTCCTCTTCATCTAAGCTTGATTCTCGTTCACTCTCCTCTTCTTGAATATGTTTGTAAGCCTTTAAGGCCTTTTTATGCTTGGATCTTCCACTTCTTGACCTTAACACAATCTCAAAATTGATAAGTGAGCCAACTAGAGCACTAAACTCTATAGAATTCAAATCTTTGGACTTCATGATGGCGGTGACCGTTGCATCCCACTCTCTAGGCAAAGAACACAATATTTTCTTCATCTTCTCACTACTAGATATTGGTCTACCAAGAGAGGCAAAACCATTAGTGATTTCCGCAAAGCGATCAAGCATATTTGTAATGTTTTCTTCATCCTTCATAGTTAACAGCTCACAGTCATGTAGAAGCATATTGATTTTGGTTTCTCTGACTTGAGTTGTGCCTTCGTGAGTAACTTCTAGCATTTCACATATCTCCTTGACATTTTTACAAGAGGAAATTTTATTGTAAATTTCTTTATTCAAAGCACAATATAAGAGTTGTGTGTCCTTGGAGTTTAGATTAATAGAAATACATATACGATGCTTGAATCCTTGAGATATATGTCCCAACGGTCAAACCCGTTGCTTTACTTGAGCGCATAATATTTTTACCCCGATAATAGTAGAGAAAAATAAGAAAATACTTGAGCATGGAAGATCAAGCTGCATTGAATTGAAAAAATTAAGATCTTACTCGAGCAAGGAAGATTTCCATGAGTATGACTTTAATAAGTATTGTTTTTTAATTTTTAAATATATTTTAAAAGCAACAAAAATAGGAAAAATTTGTGGACCACCTACAAAAGTAAGAAAATGAAAAAGATCACTATAACTATTATAAATGAAGTCATACATTATGAGATAAATATGTAATGACTTATGGCCTAATACATGTGAACCCCTGAACTTGTATCGATCATGCAATTTACCTTCTGAATTTCATGACTTGGTACAAATCCCATTAAACTTGTAAAAATCGCTATTGTTACCCCTCAAACGTTGAAAACGTGACCATTTAACACCGATTGTGATGACTGATCATTGAAGTGGCAGGGCACGTTAGTTGTCGCGTTGGGATGCGAGTGCGATGTTAAATGTCACTGAAGTGGCACCAATTGTTTTGCCATGCATACCATGTCACATAAACTGCAAGGTCACATTTTTAACCTAATTGTGTTTCTCTGTCTCTCACGAAGTCACAATCCCTAAAATTCAGTCTCTCACAATCAAAATAACATCATCGACTCTTTTTTCCTCTCTGAATCAATTCACCTCTGTCGCTCCTTCTCTCTCTCTCTCTCTCTCTCTCTCTCTCTCGGCCTTCTCTATCTCTGTCGTCTCTCTCTCTCTCTCTACAATATTTATTAGGGGAATGGGAAGTGTTCAAAACTGTGGAGGACAGGGACTGAAGCTCACCCAGAAAAATTATTCGATATTAATCAAAGAGCTTTGCAAAGTTTCGAATACAGATGAAATTGTCAAGCTTCTACACAAGATGCAAGTTTCATTTTTCATTTTTAATGTACAAATTTGTTGAATGTAGATAATGCTTTTGACAGTGTGAGTGGACCTGATGCCTTGGAATTTGTAAATTTGAAGTTAATGTTGTAATATTACTTGATTTCAATAAAGGAAATGTTTGTGCAAGTAATGCTTTGATAGATATGTACTTAAATTTGGAAATAAAGCTTATGCTCATAATATGTTTGATAAAATGTCCATTAGAGAAGTTGCTTTTTGAACTGGAATGCTATAATTTGTGCTTGGTTCAGATAGAATGTGATAACTATTTTGGATTTTCCATCGAAACCATCATGCTCGAAGACTCCAATGACAAGAACACTACCTCCACAATCTCTATTTTACAAACATTACAAATTCATGTGATTGTATAACATATATCACCGAAAACCCCTCACATATTAATAGCATTCTGTGTTGCATAATCTAAGTCTTCACTGTTTGATTCTTGTATATTTACACAAAAGTAAATTATGCTACTTGCAAGGCTTCTTCGCGTTTGATGTCGAACGCTTTAACGAGGGCATCTTCAATAACCTGGTTAACATTGATTGTAAAAAAGAATAAAACTTAGTTGCAATTTAAGAAATCAAAATCGTCTGTGGGAAAGGTTTTGTGGACTCGGGAATTATTAAGATAGAAAGAGAGGACAAAGTGGCACTTGGTTCTATTCGGATGAGGATGATGGTGGTGGTGGGAGTGACAGAAGTGGTGGTGGCGAGTGACAGACTGGAAGACTGAAGAGACTATTTTGGGGTTAGAGAGAGGGAGAGAGAGAATCGTGCAATAAATGACGTCATTTAATTATTTTAACGTGGCCCGACCTTTTTTTCCTTGCTGGCATTCCAAAATCCACATGGAACTCGTGAGAATCAACCGTCTTGGCTTAGTGTTAATCGGTTACATTTTCAATGTTTGAAGGGTAACGATTGCGATTTTTGTAAATACGAGGGGAATTGTACCAAGTCATAAAGTTTACGGGATAAATTGCCTCCAACGATTCACATGTATTAGGCCAATGACTTATCATTAGTGTTAAAAATTGAAAAACAACTAACATACATATCTTCAATATCTAGGAATAAAGCTGCTATTGGTAAGAAAATATGGGATTTACTTATAGAAAAACAAACTTTATGGGCCATGTGGATTATCAGGCAAAAATTGAAGAACAGAGCTTTTGGGGGTTGACAAAACCGATGGATTGTAATTGGTCATGGAGAAATTTGTTAAACCTCAGGAAAGAGTTTATTGCAGGGTTTGATTATCAGCAGGGAGATGGACAAACCTTTTCATTTTGGTTTGATCATTGGCTCCATGGTAAGTCTGTTGCTACACTTATCCTTTCCTTATTGTCTCAAATGCAAGTATTCCAAAAAAGGACAAAATGGTTGATCTTTGGATCCAAGAAAGCTGGCAACTTCCAATGCCCTTAAATCATGATATGGTTATTGCATGGCATGAGATTTCTCGTATGAATCTCACTGCAGCCAGATCTGATAGGGTCATTTGGCAATATTCTCCTTTGGGTGTCTATACTGTTAAAGGTGCTTGGCATGAGTTAAGGCCGAAAGCTGCCACTGTTACCTGGTTTAAATTGGTTTGGGGTGTTGATCATATTCTGAAATTCAGTTTTATTTTATGGCTACCCTTCAAAACAAACTTTCTGTTAAAAGCAAATTGATTAATTGGGGATGTGTGAATGATGACTCTTGTGTTTTCTATCATAATCCTGAAACAGTAGACCATTTGTTCTTTCACTGTCAATTTTATGCAAGTATTTGGTTGGAGTTACTATTAAAATTCAGGATTAACAGGGGCCCTAGGCGTGAGATAAGTTGGTTCTCAAGGAAGACAATAGGGAAATCGGTGATCAGTCGAATGGGCAGGCTTCTAACATTTGCCACTGTCTATTGGATCTGGAAAGAGCGTAATGGAGTTATTTTTCGCAGTCAAGATCCTTCGGTTGATCAAGTTTATAGACATGTGATAAAGTGTATTACTCTTAAATTTCCTGTTTCTGTTTCATAAGTTGTATATCTGTTCTGTATTGGTTGAGTAGTTAGTGTCGATAAACATTTTTGTATACTGGTTAAGTTTGATTTCATACTCCTGATTGCATATATCTCTTTGTCCAAATGTGAGTAACTCAGTATGAGCGGTTGGGAGGGAATCAATCTAACTTTGTAAATGGTTCTTTTTTGTACAATAAAATTGATTTTACCCAAAAAAAAAAAGAAAAGAACTAATTATAACACTACTTGAGGTTAGCTCAAGTAATTGTATATGTATGTTATTGATCCCGCAATTTCATATTCAATCCCTTATAACCAAAGAAACAAAAAAAAAGAACTAATATAAAAATCAACACATAGACAAACATGAGGATAATAAGCTAGTAAAATGTCTAAATAGACACAAAACAATTAGATTACCTAAATTTATTTTTAATACCGAAGTATAAATAATTTTTCACAATACATTTACTATTTATGCTACATTACTTTAAATTTATTCAAAATTAAGATCGTATTATCATAAATATTAATATTAATTAAGTAATAAAATCACAATTTTATTATGTAAAATTACAACATAAAAAAATTGCACGTGCAACGTGTGTTCATCTTTCTAGTATAAGGAAAAGGGCGAAATTCATGGCGGTCTCTGAGGTTTGGTATATTGTTCAACTCGGTCCCTACTAGTTTCAAATTAGCTGATCTGATTCCTCCGTCTATCACCGTTAATCAAATATAACTGGTCACGTCAGATTTTCTAACGTGGCACATATGACCTACAATTTTAAAATTTTAATGACAAAAATACCCTCTTCTTTCTTCCATTTCACTTTCTTCTCCACCCTCTCTCTCTCTATGTTTCCTCCATTACTCTTTACAATTACCCAATCAAACAATCCAAGCTGCAATCACCAGACATAATTTTTTATTCAATCCCAACCCAACGGCAACGTCCTCACATTTTGACAGCACCAAAACCAATCTCCCTCCTCCCAAAAACCCAACAACATCAAAGAAAAAAATCAACACAACCACCATCCAACAAGTCACCACCGAACCAACAACACAACTTCATTAATCCAACACCATCACCACGACCACCCACCTACCTCCATCACCACTGTTATCATTCACCTCAATCATGTATTCACAAACTCATCAATGTCAAATCACAATCCAAAACCAACAAAACCCGTTAAAAATTCAGAATAACCAATCCCATTACAAGAACATTATAAGCTTGAAATAATGTTCTTTAAATCAACATTATAAGCTAAAAAGAAACAAAAAAAAAAACATGGCAGACTGTGAATTTCCTCAACCTTAAAGCCTAACATGTGCATGTGAAAGAAAAAAGCCTGAGAAGAAGCATAGTGTGGCGACGACATGGAGTGGGTTAGCAGCGGCATCGTGAACCCAGATCAGAAACAAGCGTTGATAACACATATCAGAGAGAGGCACTGTGACGTCGATCTGTGGTTAGCAGCGGCGGTGTAGGAGACAAATAGAGGTTTCGCTGACCGTGCGACCGACTCTGCTCTTGCCACTGACCTCGGCCTCCGACTCGTTCACTTCAACAAGTCACGCATCAAGGAGATCGTTGACACTGTTATAGTGCTCTTGCTTGGGTTGCTCCACCGATGGCTTGGGTCAGTGGAAGTGGTGGGTTCTTGGTTAATGAGAGGGGAGTGGGTCGCCTCCTGGGTTGTGTTGAGGAGTGAGGAGGTGTGGGTCAGCTTCTGGGTTGTGGTTTTGAAAAGAGAGAGAGGCTGATGTGGTAGTTAAGAGGAAGAGAGGGAGAGAGAGAAGGAAGAGGCACGAAGAAGGTGGGATGGAATATGAAGAATGAAAGGGTGGGTTTGAGTTGGTGTTTAGGGTGGGTTAAGTTTTGGTTTTGGTGGTAGTGGGTTCTGGGTTAATGAGAGAGGAAAGAAAGAAGAATGAATGTGTGAGTTGATATTGGC
The DNA here is from genome assembly GCA_948243855.1 of Flueggea neowawraea. Taxonomy (NCBI): domain Eukaryota; kingdom Viridiplantae; phylum Streptophyta; class Magnoliopsida; order Malpighiales; family Phyllanthaceae; genus Flueggea; species Flueggea neowawraea. Next base: position 2,977 of record CAODLS011484269.1, on the reverse strand, counting down.
TTGTGAATGGGTTTATTTGTTGTGTTGGGTTGTTTGGTTTTTGGAGAGTTATGTTGGGTTTAAAGTGTTTTGGTTCGGTTTAGGTTAGAGTGAAAAAGTTTGGGGGTAAATTTGTTTTTTCAACTTTTCTGTTAGATAAAACTCACGGATTTAAGAGTAAGGAACCAAAACAACTAATTTGAAACTAGTAGAGACCGGATTAAATAATATATCAAATCTCAGAGACTGCCATAGATTTTGCCCTAAGCAAAAATAAATTTAAGGAGTAGGTGAGAAACATACAAGCAGATGAATCTAGGTGGTTTCTGACAATAGCTTACCTGATAAATTTCCACAAGGCGGCTTATGCGAAGAAACCAACCGGGAGAAGCAGATTTCAATTCTGTACATGTAGTATTCTTTACGTCTGAAACGTAAAATTTTTCAGTCTCGTCTTTTTCTTTTCTTTTTTTGTTGCTTAAACATTAGTTATTATGATTTGGTTAAGAGATGAATGGAAAATAAATGTGGATATGGTGGTGATGGGAGTGGAAGATGAGCGTGGACGCGGAGTCAAATCCAGACGCGGTACGTTGGGGTCATTATCTGTTATGTCAAAGCTGTAGAAACCCAACCTAATTTATTTTATTTATATGGTGATGTAATTTCTGCCATTTTATCTTCTGCGTTAAATAACCATACAAAGTAGCTTTGATTTGATTGATGATGTAAACAATACATGCGCATGTACTTGCTACATCACCACAACAGATGCGAACATAAAATGATCCAACTCTCTTTGCTTCCGCTTCTTCAGCTTCTGTACTGTTTTTTCCTTATCATCATTTTTATTCAAAATCACCACTGGGTATTATCATTTTAAATAAGTCCGTCCTTTCTCTCTCCGTCAACAAAATTAACAGTCCTCATTTAATTTACAGCATAAACATATCTGCAACAAAAATTTCTGTGTATGCAGATTAAGATTTCATCGGAAGTGAGTTACAAAAGGCATAACATTCTTTTGTGTTTGTCCAAAAAGTACATCCCTCCCAATTATACCTCAAACTGTATTAATTCTTAAAAAATATCTGTAGTATTAATTTTGGTAAGTGAACAATTACGAGAATCCAGGGATGCAACTATAGTTTGAGTTGCATTTATTCTATATGTACACATACATGTAAGAATGAATGAGGTAGCAGAGAGAAGAGGGAATCAGGTCGCACAGGAATTGCAGTTACATGTTTTGGGAACGAAGGCGCAGACGCCGTAAGGCTTGTTGGGAAGCTGGCAGTCGATACCGAAGCAGCAAGGCATGGTGGCACAATTGCTTCCCGCACAGCACTTGCATGCCAAGCACAGCTGGAACGGTTCCAGCCTTCTTCGACCTCCTCCTCCGTAATTCCCTCCAGTTAGCCGGTATTCTATTGGCTCCGCCGGCTTCCATATTTCTCCTTCTCCTCCCATCTTTGTCGCAACTGCATATTCTGCATGCATATATACACATTAATATACTTGACCCAACATTTATTACGCACTGAGACTGAGGAGCCGTTGCTCAGAAATCAAATTACCTGAGCCACTCGTCAACTGGATGATTACCATCGCCAACAACAATCCAACTCGTTTCATGTTTATTAATTGATACACCTCAATAATACTACTACATGCACAGGCTGACACCCTCAGAGAGAGAGAGAGAGAGAGAGATGGATTGAATAATAAAACTGAATTTTGTGTGGTGCAGATTTTTGGAAAACAGCAGTGGGCAATGAATGGATATTTCTTTTTCCTAAGCTACCATGCAATTATGCGAAACCAATGGAGACAAAGAAGTTTACAGATCCCCTTAATTTATACAAGCAATTATTTTTCTAGTCATCGGTTTGGAAGCTTAGATTGGACAGTATGCCAGCTCACGAAGCATCCCATAGCCCAGACTTCAAATCACCAACCGCCAGTAAACATACACACGAGGACCCAGAGACAATCAGCTGCAATTGTTCTATTTTCGGGCATTAGTTTCCGTGCCCCCTGTGTTTTAAACCATAAAAAAAGAAACAAACGAGGCCAATAAAGTGAAACGATGAATCAACACCGATGCAACACGCTCTCAATGTTTCTAGTATTTCACGTTATTTTCTAAAAATTAAAAAACAAAAATACACACGTCATTAGTTGGACTCTACGTTTGGCCTCTGTGACGAACTTGCATCAACCGGTAATTCGTTTTGCCGTTTTCTTCAACTGTGATACAGCAACAGCCACCTGCATAAATCATGGGCATACTCGGCTTCCATAGTTATCGAAAGGAAGACTCGTATTTATTTATTTATACTTAAGCCTGCAGAAAAAGAGGTTACACGTGTCAAAGTATATCTACATGTAACTAGCCAAGAGCACCAGCTTGTGTTTTCCGTTATGCTGTGATCTTCAAGATCTGCCTTTGCTAATTTCCTAGGCCAAAGAAGACTTTCCCAAACAAATCAATACATGCACCAGGTCAGATAATGACAATAAACAGCTGTTGTGGATCGGATGATAGAATGTACAGGCAGCATGAAATGGAAAATGCACTCATGATTTCACAATAGGTTTTGATCATTCTGAACAGAAGGTCAAGGGAGAGAAGCCACACCAAACACAAAAGGAGCCGTCGCTTATCTGACCCTACATGCTGCAGGGCCTCCTGGGGAGCAGTTTAAATTAGGAGATCCGCAACTAGAACCAGGACCAACGTTGCTGGAAAATTTACGACGGATCCTATAATCAGGGACTCCGCCCATTGCAAAAGCACCAGCACCACCTGTTAGGTTCAGTGATGACGAAACTTGACTGGCCCCATCATTACTACATTGTAGAGGTTCCAAAGTTTCAACTACATCACTCATCAAGGGCCTTGCCTTAGGATTCTGGCTCAAACAATAATATGCCAAACTGCAGGCTTTTTGTGCTGCTCGCACAGAGTACTGGTTCTCCAATCTAGGGTCAATGA